>PVHP010007819.1:0-55342 GCA_004024765.1 Zapus hudsonius
TACAGAAACAATATGAAAAGGTACTGTTAATGATAATAGAAAAGACCAGAGTGATATATCTTTATAATAATATATAAACAACAACAATAGTAATAATAATAGACATCTCAAGCAAGATTTATAAAGTATTAATCATAAATAAAAACCTTATATTTTCTCACATTGAAACATAAATATTAGGCATGACTAAAGAGACCTGTAACAGTTACTTTCTCATTCATGGGACAAAATACCTAACCAGGAACAATTGATGAAAAGAAAAGGTTTTAACTCAGCTCACGGCTCCAAGAGGAAGTCCATCATGACAGCAAAAGTACGGCATGAGCAGGACACCTACATCACGTTGTCACATCACCACACCAGCAGGGAAGAAGTAGAGAGAGCCAATAAGCAGAATTGAACTACAAAATCTCAAGTGTCTCCCCCCTTCCCATGATCCACTTCCTCCAGAAAGGCTCTTCCTCTTCAAGATTCTGCAACCTTAAGGGACAGAGTCAGCAGGCAAGGATTGAGGATTAAGTACTCAAATAGATGAGCTCTTGAAAGGCCTTTTTCATTCAAACCACCACATAGACAGTGCTTGCAATATTTTTACTTAACAAAGATGTAGCAACTTCTAGTTATAAAGTCCCATGAAGAAAAGTTGGAAAGTTAACAGGAAAATGAGCCAAGGAAAGTGAACTAGCGTTTGGTGCACAGTGTGGAAACATATTCCGTGCATTTGAGCAAGAGCTCAAAAGTACTTGTGAGTAATAAAAAAGCATTTTGAAGCAAATTCCTCTTCACATGACAGGCAAAACGTTTCATCATCCCAAGTCTTGGTGAAGATTTAGAGAGACAGTAATTTGTATGCATTGTTGATATATGAATAAATTAATCACAAAGACTGGCTGAGGCCTTAGTGACCCCATAATGAATAACCATATCCCACTGAGAAGAGCCCCCAGGGTAACAAGAGCAGGGGTGAGGGGCTAAAAAAGAATAACCTGTGAAAATAGTATATATTCATATATATAACAAAATTAAATTTTAAAAGATTTTGGAGAGCAATTTACCCCCCTCCCTCTGTGTATTAAATTTGAAAATGCTACAACCTTAAGGCTTCACAGGAGTAGAAGTCTACAAGGGTGTCTTTTTCAGCATGGTTTGTGGTAGTAAATTGAAAACAAAATGCATGTCTATCAATATGGCAGAGGATGATAAATTGAATATTGTCAATGTTATGTCCAACTAATGCATTTAACTATCATTTCAGCCAATAGACCAAGTGGTGTGCATGTACTTGTTTTTGTTTTTGCTTATTTTCAGAAATGTTAATATAACAAAGGATGAGGTACATACTTAGGGAATGTTCCCTAGCAAGGCTTTTGTGGATACAGATGTATAATGAAAGTCAAGTCTTAGGGAGTGTTGTGGTCAACTTTCTAGTTGCTACGCAGAAAGAACCCAAACAAAAGCATCTTGTGGAGGAATGGGTTTATTTGGCTTATAGACTCAAGGGGAGACTCCATCCTGGCAGGGAAAACAATGGCATGAGCAGAGGGCTGGACATCACCTCTGCCACAGCACTGCAAACAGCGGCAGGAAGGTGTGCCAAACACTGGCAAGGCGAAGCTGGCTTATAACCCCATAAGCCCGCCCCCAACAACACAGCTTCATCGAGGTTGTCAAACCCAAACTGCCATCAGCTGAGGATCGATCTATCAGAACACATTCATTTGTTTGTGGGGGACACCTGGATCAAACCATGACAGGGAGATAGTGCCTTAGCTGAGTACAGGTGAATGGAACTGGGTAGAGAGAATGCTAGCTGTATCTTCAACAATCTGTTTTCTCAGAGAAAAGAATCATCTGAGGCAAATACATCAAAATATGAATAACTGTTAGGTGGTGGATGCAAATGAACCTTTTCTCTGAGACATTACAATTTGGGGAGAGATGTGGTGAGTGAACAAGTTACAGACGTTCTAAGAGGAAGAAAAGAGAATGATGAGCAGAGAGGAGTGTTTCACAGCCAGACAACCCAGCCCTGCTCAGTCCTTTCACAAATGAGTGAGCTGGCTGTCCCCATGGTGTCCCTGTGGGCTCTGAATGACCCTTCATCACAGATGCCTTGTTTCCAGTAAGATCATTTTAGACAACCTGGGACTATAAATTCCTCCAAGTCTCACTTACTTGTGGCTCTTCGACCAAAAGTATTTGTGAGTATTCTGGTTGTTAATAGGTCTGTGGGTGTGTGAGGGTGTTGGCTGGCTTTGGCTGGACACGTGCCAAGGGGGGTTTTATTGAAGAAAGGCTCTCTCCTGTTCCTCTGATGTCTTCTTGGTACTCAGAATCACTTCTAGTGTGGCTTTCCCTGACCACTCTGCATCTACAGGTACAGGATTTTGCAGGAGTCAGGTGTACAGGCCCTCAGGTTTTCTACTCTCTGGAGTGTATATCGCCAGTGGAGACAGCTGAGTTGAAGAGTCAAAGCTCTGAATTCCCAAGTTCATCAGGACTGTGATTACACACAACCCATCCAGTGTGTGTGTGTGTGTGTGTGTGTGTGTGTGTGTGTGTGTACAGGGAAGGGAAATTGTGTCTGCTTTATCCACATCACAAGGCTTGGAACAGTGCTAGCCTCAGGTGTGGCTGTACCAGAGGTCAGACCTTATGAAAGCCTGTCATCTCCTGTCTAGTATTTGTAGGGTGGACCAACCAGCCCTATCCTATGGCAAGAACTATAGTTGCAGAAAGATCCTGACCTACATCTTTCCAGCCTTACTACCAGAAGAATGGCAAATGGTTCCATATGATACCCTCTGCACTGGGCAGTGCAAGGCACACTTTCATTTTTGTTTTTAAATCAAGTCTGGAAAAATACTTGGGAAGTATTTCGATGAGCCTAGATTAGAATGTATGCCATGCATGAACTGTGGGGTTGTTGGTCTCGTGTGCCAAGGTGGCTGGATTGAGGGGTGTCCAGGACTGGGTGAAGCATAGCCTCCGGGTATCTGTGAGGATGGTTCAGGGAGGATTGACTTAGGCGAGGGGGAAGATCCACACTGAGTGTGCATAGCTCCATCTAACGTACCACGGGAGAGTTGGAGGAAAAGTTAGATGAGAATGTTGTCAGAGATGCAAGCTTAGTTCTTTCTTAGTGAGTTCAGACGCCAACTTCTGTAGTCTTTCAACATGGACTCATAGCAGTGATTCTGTAAGAAATTTCCAGGCCTTTATTGAGATTTTCTTTTGAATCTTAAGAATATTTTTATTTATTTACTAATTTGCAAGCAGAGAGAAACAGAGAGAAAGACAGACAGAGAGAATGGGCACCAGGGCCACCAGTCACTGTACATAAACTCCAGTTGTCCACGATTATATGTACCTGGCTTTATGTGGGTACTGGGGAATCGAACCTGGGCCATCAGGCTTTGAAGGCAAGCACCTTAACAACTGAATATTCTTTCCATCTCAACTTCCAGGCTTTTAGAATAGACTGGGAAAGCTGAGGCCTTTCAGCTACTTGGACTCAGCAGCTTTGGGTTCACAGCTTCTCTTGTATGCAGATGGCCCCATCCTATATATACAACAAGTCCTGGGATGGTATGACCAGGCTGGTGAAGAACTATGATTGGTTGAGCATGGTTTCCACAGTGGCAGGGTCTCAGACCTCTTCCAGAAGAGACTTTCCCAGAGCCAAAGGTGTTTACACAGTAATTTCCTCCTCTTTGGTTGTGCATATGCCTTTGGTTTTTTCAGGAATGTTTGGGGCTTCAAGATCACTATTCCATTTGATAGCTGTGCTCTAAGTACTTTTTTGGTAGGCTGGGGAAAGGCCTTCAGGGCATGATGCATGACTCTCCTGAATTTGCTTGGTGGAATCTAGCTCTGACCACTCCCTTTAAGTAATAGCTTTAAATGCACCCTCTTCCCCTCCCCCGAAGTCCACACTAGTAAGGATTTCCTAGACCCTATGTCTCTTTATCTAAATCTAAGCTCCAATTCCTAGGGTTGCCTTCTGTCAACCAGATGCCTCTGGGAAGACACATCAAGAGTGGTAGAGTGTCCCTTATTTTAAGGCACCCAAGAAAACAACGAAGTATTCCTTTAACCAGACAGATGCAAACATTCCTATAAATCTCCTCAGGAAAGATTCAGAAGGATGAAGGAAAATGCTGAAGCAGGAAGGAAGGGAGAGACATTTAAGGGTTGTTTTCTCTGCATTTCCAACTTGATCTTTTTGAACTTTACAAAGCATTTGCAATGAAAGTAGGTATATTCTCATGTGTTATTGGAGAATTGAAGGCTCCCAGAGGACTGCTTTCCATGTTGCACACACTTTTAGAAGAAGAAGGAGAAGGTTTTGGCCAGTCATTGAGCCTTGCTGGAGGGAGTCTGTCACTGGGGGAGGGGTGAGCCTTGAAGTGTGCTGGCTTTTCTCTCTCCCTGCTTCCTGCCCTGCTGATATGACAATGTCACACTAGCTTCCTGCTCCTGAAATGCTCTTCTTGCCATAATGGAATCTACCTTCTTAAACAGCAGGCTGAAATACACTCTTTCCTTCCCTCAATTGCTTCTGGCCAGGTATCAAGAACAGAACTGATACATGACAACATAATGCCCCATCATTAATTAGTTGTCACTAATTTATATACTATTCTCAGCCCTGTGTTAGTTCAGATGGAGTATACTAAATGTGTCTCTGGCTCCACCCCCAAGCTTCCCAAAGCCGAGCAGGAAGGATTTGGAATCCCAGGTCAGAGCAAAGAGAAAGAACAGATCTTCCAGTTTTCACAGAGCTTCAAACTTGTGTTTCACACATTAAAAGGGAGGGACAACTTTTCATGAACCAAAAACTATTATTTTGCTGAGAGAGCTGTTCTTGAAACTAAAACTGCTGACATTCCATGGGAAAAAACGCCAAATTCAGCCCGGAAGCAAATTTGAAAAAAAAAAAAAAACCATAATATTTGTGTCTACTAAAGTGGTTTTTTTTCATCTCACCCATCCCTTTTCCTCTATTTCCCCCCAATGTATCTGGGCTTTTTTTTTTTTGGAAAGAGATATAAGGAATTTCAGATCTAGCTAATAAAAGATGTATTAAGGTAGGTGGAACTCATCACTTCTTTAGCATTTTCGGCTGGTGGTATTTCTTTCTAATCCTCTTAGTACAACACTTACAGTCTGTACTCTGGTAGACCATGTCCCTTGTGGTGGTCAAGAGACAGACCCCTTTGTACACTGAAAATTAGTTGTCTGTGATAAATAGCTGACTATTTTTTTTCTGGGATCTTTGCCTGAATTTCTTCATGCACAAATTGATACTTGGTTATTTTCAAACTTGATTCTGCAATGCCTTCTTGGGGCTCCCTTGGAGAACAAGGAGTGAACCCCACACAGGGACTCTTCAGTCCTATTCACTGCTTTAGGCAGAGCAGGGTTGCTTTCATAGATTCTAGTAAAATTTTATTTGAGAAAAGTTTTGCTATCTGGTCCCTTCTAACACCCCCCCCAATGGTTTGAGCTCTTCAAACAGTATGGCCACCACATTTGTATATGCTGCTGCTCTGAACAGATAACCTTTCCTTTACTGAATTCTGATGGGGCTGCAGAGAGCTGAGGAAGCCCTGGAACGCCTGATGGAGAGGTGAAGGGACCAGAGATTTGATAACACAGGGTATATTCCCTCCATGGACAGTTGAACCAAAGGTGCATCGTGGGCATGACCATAAGAGTCACTTCAAGTTAGCTCCTCTGCTAAAACCAATGCCCAACCAAAGCAACTTCAGAATGGAAGGGTTTTTATTCTGTCTCACAGTTGAAGGAGGGGCTCAGTCCACCATGAAGGGGAAGTCAGGTGTCAGGAGAGTGAGGCAGTCAGAAAGCAGAGAGAAATGAGTACAGAAGCTCATCCACTCTCTCCTTTTTCCTCACTCCTGAACCCTAGACTATGGGATGGTGCCATTCACAATTAACTGAAGTGAGTCTAATGTAGAAGGTCCCTCAAAGACACGCCCAAGGATTTATCCTTTAGGCAATTCTTGATTCTGACAATTGACAAGCAATATTTGCCATCACAATCTGACTCTAAAGGCAAACCACCTTGTCCTCCTGTGTCTGACATGACACCCCACCAGCTAGGCTTGTGGGTTTAGGCTTTAAGTTAATTGAATGTCTGATGTCCCTGAGTCCCTTACCAATGAAGGACACACATTCTCTTCTTTATGATCTGATAACATGCACAGGTTTCTTCAGGAGTGTTTGAGCAGTGGGACATCACAGGGAGAGAAATGAAAGAAAGATCCATCAACTTTGGTGGCCCCTTCTGTCTAGATGAACCGTAGCTACTAGAGTCATGGGTTATTCAATAGACAGACTGCTTGAGGCAAGAACTCTAAACTCTGACCCTCGTACACTCTTTCATTATTATTCTGACACTTAGTGACCCTGATTTGTCACACATTTTTAACAGCAGATGCCCAAAGACAAATGTTAGCTAATTTATTTGAAAGATCCACCTAGCTTTTATTAATATCTCATGAATTGGGGCAATATCTGTCTTTAATACAGACTAGGGGCTCCCCTGAGCTGAGGATGAAGAGCCTGGTTTATTAGAAGCAAAGAA
Source organism: Zapus hudsonius (assembly GCA_004024765.1). Classification (NCBI taxonomy): domain Eukaryota; kingdom Metazoa; phylum Chordata; class Mammalia; order Rodentia; family Dipodidae; genus Zapus; species Zapus hudsonius. The sequence goes on from PVHP010007819.1 coordinate 6,611, forward strand.
CTAAAGAAAGCAGAAATCAGAACAAAAAGTGATTGGTTATTTCAGAGTTAGGATGAAAACAGAAACTTCCTTGCCATGCTTATGCAGGTAACCTGGGCCTCTTGATTGATATGAATTGCATCTACTTTTTTTGTTTGTTTTTGTTTTTGTTGGTGGAAGCTGACAGTTTCAAAGTTTGGTTTACTGATGCTTTGCATGAGTGATTCCATTTGGTTTGGTCCATTGGGTCTTGGAGCAGGAGTTCAATCAAAAAAAAAAAAAAGGTTTCTCAGAAACATTTGTTTGACTGGGAAACACCACACAAACACAATGGAGGCTACTTTGTTTATGGGGCATCCTGTATAAGTTCCTCCTAATAGTGATGGAAAACTTCTGAGATCTCAGCACTTCACTTCTATGGCTTCTCCAGGGAGTGAGGCAGGGTTGAACTGTCAGTCCTACCAATTTCACCTTCCATGAGTGTTTTCTTTTCTTTTTTTCTTTCCTTCCTTCTTTCTTTCCTTCCTTCCTTCTTTATCTTTCCTTCCTTTCTATTTTACAAATATTTTTAAAATTAATATCTTTATTATAAATAATTGTATACATTGTATGAGCAAATCTTGTGATGGTGCCCCCATTTTTTTCCTCTGTGTCCCTTACCCACTGGGGTCCCTCCTCAGAGCTCGTTCTGGATCTATCCATAGAGTAGGGGGTTATGAACTGCATCAGAAGTAGCCAGTTTTTTTCTTCCTCCTTAATGTGTTGTTGCTGAGGGGGGCGATGTCTCTGGATATTCTCCCCCACCATGGCTCTATTTATTTGGCAGACAGAGAGAGGCAGACAGAATGTGAGGATAGGTGTGCCAGGGCCTCCTGCCACTGCAAATGAACTCAAGACACATGCGCTATTCTGTGCATCTGGCTTCATGTGGGCACTGGGGAATCAAGCCCAGACCACCAAGCTTTGTTTGCAATCACCTCTAAATGCTGAGCCATCTATGCAGCCCTCCTGTGGGTTTCGAAGGAAGTACCTACCCTCCTCACTTCTGCCAACCTCTTCCATCCCCAGATGGCTTTTCTGATCAAAAAATTTTAGTTTCCTTCTGTTTTTCTCTTGGCTAGGTGCTTTGAGACATTCAACTCCCTGTTTTCCTCAGCATCGTCCTGGGCTCTTAAAGCTGTTTCTGAAACCCTGGCCCAGAACAGAACATCAGGCCCCCAAACCCTATGCTGAACCTACTTCTCTGTTGGTGTGGGTGAAGTCCCCATGCTGCTAGCTTAGGGTATCCAGAATCATGTGTTGTTAGGGTTGTGCTTGTCATCTACAGTATTCCTGTGTGTGTGTGTGTGTGTGTGTGTGTGTGTGTGTGTGTGTATGTTTCAGCATCTGTGTACATGTATATGTGTTCATATTTGTGTGGATGCATGCATGTGTGCATATGCCTGCATGGGGAGGTCAGATGTCAATGTCTGGTCTACCTTATTCTTTGAGACAGTGTCTCTCACTGAGGCTAGAGTTCACGAATTCAGCTAACCTTGCTGGCCAGTGATCACCAGGACTCCCTGTCTCTGTCTCCCCAGCTCTGGGATTACAGACATTCATCACCACGCTCAGCATTCTACATGGTACTGGGAATTTGAACTCAGGTCTTCATGCTTGGGGGGCAAACCCTCTACCCTCTGAGCCATCTCTAGCTCCAACTCGGTGGCTCTTGAATCACTTGTCTCTAAACCCATTCCCAAGGAGTTTGATTTAATTTTCTCTTTTCATACAGTGTTTCGTGTAGCCTGGGATGTCCTCAGACTCTCTATGGGGCTCATTGCAGGCTGACCTTGAACTACTGATCCTCCTGTCTTCACTCCTAGAGTGCGGGATAATAGCAGTACATCACTATGACCAGCTCAGAGTTGGCTTTTTAACTTACATGGAAACCTCTGTTTCTTGTTCACCTCGGTGCTGCACATTGTCTAATAGCACCTTCGCTTTAGGATCCTGTCACTCACCCTGTCACCACCTCTCAGGAATCATTTTCAGCAGATGCCCAGGGAGGAGATAACTTGGTGTGAATTCACTCTGGTTGCTGTGGCCTGGGTCCCATGACTTTCAGGGCAATATATATATATATATATATATATATATATATATATATATATATATATATATATGCTGTTGAAGGGGTGAAGGACAGTAAATTAGTGACTCAGGAACAACAGAGGGTCACACTCTTAGCCATGAACCTACTCATGCATTATTCGACTGACAACTCATGTTTCTCTGTCTTCTCTTTAGATCACAAACTATTCTGCTAAATTAGCCACAAAAATTAAGACCTTTTTCTAAGAATGAAATGAGACAAATTTTGCATTTTTCATCTTTTTTTTTTTCGTTTTAGTCAGTTTCTAGAGGATCTCTACCATTGCCTTCTGGTGTAAGGAACTCCAACTGCTTTCTGTACCCTGGAGACTAAGAATTGAACTAAATTAAAGGGGATATAAATTTTAAAAAATTCTCATTAAATACACATGAATTCTCAGACAAATAGACTGATAGACTGATAGAGGAAAAATGACCACTAATTAATAATATGCAGAAATGAATGACAGTTTGTAGATGTTTTTCTTCTTTCTGAATTTCTCTCTCTTCAATGGTCCTACTGTGTATGAATTACCTGTGTGATAATCAGACATAGCAGACATTGATGTTTTTATATGGCAAACCTGTGCTCTACCATGGACATTTCATTTATATTGCACTTTTGTTCCTCCTTAAACCTTATTATTCTACCTGTCAAGTTATTTTATTAATATTGTCAGAGGAAACAGTAAAATATAAAGTGAAGGACTGAAATTTCTCACTACTGTCTCCTAATTTGATATTATCTTCAAAAAACACCATACATGGGCTAGAAAGATAGCTTGAAACATGAAGACCTGAGTTTGTTTCCTAGAATCCATATTAAAAGGGGGGAAACATGATAGCCCTGACTTATAATTCTAGTCTAGGGAGACTAGAGACAAGGGGAACTCTGGGGCTGATCTTGGCAAGTTCAAGGCCAATGATATACCCTTTCTCATAACAGGTGGATGGCACCTGAGGAACAATACCTGAGACTGTCCTCTGGCTTTTACACATACAAGCACATACACACACATGCACATAGGATGCTTAGACTTTCCCTGGGGTCTTCAGACACCATAGGTGCTCTTTCTGTGGAACTTTTGAATATCCTTATTCTCTTCCATGCTGCAGTCTTACTGATAAGAATTTTATGTAAGAGAGATACATATATGCGTGTACATATATAATCCATAAATAAAGACATTTATATATAGACTACATAATACATATTTATATTATATAATGAATATAACCACATGTATGATATTTGATGTATAATATGTTACATAATGAACTTGTTAGATTATTAATAATTAAATTATTATGTTTTACTTATGTACATATATTCATATGTATAAATACATGTGACACTGGTCAGGAGAGCTAGTTATGTTCTTCATCTAGTCGGATGGGCTCCAAGCTTATTGAAGACTTTGGAACAAAAGCTGTGTTCATCTCTACTCTCAGGGGACATGTTTCATTTGAGTGGCAGGATGTCTGAAGGAATCCAGAGTTGGCCACCCAACAGTGTACAGTCAAGTGTGAGGGTGTATAAGGAAACCATATGTTTTCCCAGTCAATCATGATTAAGGTTAAAGGAAGAAGCATTAATCTCCAAGACCCGTAACCAGCTTACTGTGCGGAGGTTGCATATTTCCCGAAAATTCTTATGGGATAGAAGGCATAGCTTTAGTTATTCTGATTTGCTATAAGAAACTAAGTCATCGAAGATATCTTGGCCCTCTCTCTCTATCACACATGCACACACACACACACACACACACACACACACCAGAGCCTCCACCTCAGCTCCCATCCTGTTACTTGTTCTTCAAGCTCTGTGCCCTCCTGTCAGACGTTGTCACCTGTCTTTCCTCCGAAGGCCTGGGTAATGTTACACAGCTGAGCCCGGCAGGCGCCTGCCCCAGGCCAAACAAACAAACAGAAGAGAAATCTTTCAGGCCGGGCACCAGGGAAAAGTGATCTTGATGCTGTCCGAGGCAGGAGCCGAGGCAATTGATGACTTGGCATTCTGTCCCCGAGTCATCAATCATACAGAATCAATCCAGGCTCCCTCAGGAGCTAGCCCCTGGCTCACATAATTCTCTCTCCCTGCCACCAACCTGAACAGTCTGATCCCAGTGGTGGGAACTGTTTGGTTCTGCGTTCAGCATTGATTCACTTGGCCTTCACTAGTATTTTCTACATTCCCCAGAAATGTCACTTAATTTATCCTCTCTAAGGTGCCTAAGTTGCCTGTGCTTCGCTGCGTCCAATGGAGCAGGCAAGCAAAGGGACGATGTCTGGCTTTTCACATCAAAGGCGTGGACCTGAAGATCGGGGCTCCCCTGTGTTTTAGGCACCTGGCTCAGCAGGGAGGTTGAGGCAGGGAGGTGAGCAGAAGCCAGTGCTGGCTTTGCATTTTCCATGGCTCTCCTACTCATTAGCTCTGCCATCTTGAGGATAGGTCCTCTATACTTTGTGCTTCAATGTCTTCATCTGTGAAGTTGTGAAAATTAAAGCACCTGCCCCATGAGTTGCAGGATTAAATTAGATTGGTTTGAGGGCACCCATGCTAGTTTGTGTTTGAGTTATGCATATAGCCACGATTAGGGCACGATTAAGATTTGTAGGGTTGACCATTGAGAGAGTGCAGTTGATGGCCATTGGAGGAAAGGCTTTAAGAAGACAGCATGTCCAGAAAGCAAATCTCACTTCTCAGAAGCCAGTATCCGAGCAGCACTTGCTTGCATATCCCCAAAGGTGAATCCTTCCCCTCTCATGTAGTAGGGGGTGGGTCCCAAGGAGAGGGGGTCAACAGGATGAGGAACATGGTAGACAGAATGGGAAGCAGAAATGAAACTGTGAACTGAATGTATTTTCTGAAGGTCAACTCAGAAGGACTCGCGTAGAGAGGAGGAGAATCTCCATGCCTTCTCTAAAAGACTTCTCTTTATCTCCAGTAAATGGAGCCTTTCTGGCAAGCCATATAAACTTGGTGACAATAAGGGAAGACAGGAAGGACAATTAGGAGGGGACCAGAATGTAACCCATGGATGATGGTGTTACTGCCTCAGAAGGAGCTCTGGGCCAGGGCTAGGCAACCTTTGTGAGTTCACGCAACTTCATCCATTCTCAGTCTAGGTCTTTCTATATCTTCACGTCTTTTTGTCTTTCTCACCTAGCAACTGGATTCATCTTTTCCAAGAGATTCTGAGGGCTGCTTTATTTGTTAGGAGACAAGGAGGCACTAATAAATTCCTCTGTGTGAGGTATTTAATTACATAATAATGTGTACACTAATCAGGGTAAATGTGTTTGTGAAAACACCTTGATATGGGAACAGTTAATCACCCAAGGCATTGCTTCTTAACACACCTTGGAAGTTAACTTAATTAAATTAATTAGAACAATGAAAAAATTGAACTGTTTATTGGTCCACAATGGCCTGAAGAAATGCTCCCCTCAAATGCAGGAACATTTCCCAGACTGAGAGCAAATTTCCCCAAACTCTCTGTCCTTATGGTTATGGCTACACCCCAGGAGCCTGCAGCTTGCAAAGCCTCCCCCTGTGCCTTACCTGCTGGAGACAGAAGGCAATCAATACATGTGCCTGAATGCAGGCACACACCCACACTTTGGCACATCCGCACAACCATTGCGAGCACATCCCTGGAATGCAAGGAAATCTGGTGATATATACCCAGGAGTCCACAGCATTCAGTCTTCAGTCTGCCTCTGGGAGAGCCAGGTGATACATCCTCAGGGGAAGAAGGAAGACCATTTTCTGAAGGAGTATTATCACCATTCCCATCAATAAACCTACCAATAATGATGGTTTTTGATGGGGCTTTGAGCAAAGCCATAGCTTTTCACCCCACTCCTTCTTTACTGGAACTTTGATAAAGCACTATAAAATAAGACGCTGCCTCTTGGGGTCTATGCTGCGGTATCCAACCCCAGCAAGAACGCTTGCACAAGCCATTCTGACAACTCCACAGACATTGAATGGTCTGTATACACATCGATCATTGAAGCACGAGCTTTTGTGACATGGAAGGCAAGGGCCATCGGGTGAGGAATGCTCAGGGTGCGGAGGGTGGTGGGAGCTCTAAGACTTGCCCTTCACATCCAGGAAGGGGAGGTTCTAATCATCTATTGAATTGTGTCTAGTAAGGTCAGCAGTTGTCTTATCCTGGGCACCTCCATAAAAGGGCTACCTTGTCACCCTGTAGTAAAGCCATCTCCCAGGTGACAGGGGCTAAACATGAGGCTACTTTATTAGTGTGAAATTCCAGCAATGAAAACAGGAGTCATGATAACTTAAAGCCGAATATGAACTCATAAGCTTTTCGCCTACTTAGAAAATGTAGAAAAAGTGAAATTGTTACAGAGCCACCCCATTTCTCAAATTCCTGAGTTCCAAGAAACAAGGATCAGGCAGCACATGAAGGCACTCCTCACCCTGTGCCATGCGGCATGGCCTGTGACTTTCTCTGATGTCAGCATAAACTTGTGAATAGAACTTTTCCTGAGTTGATTTGATTAATGAAGATAGAAGTTTAGGATTGTAAGCTCGTGTGCAGTAACAATCTCCAATCAATCAAAACACCCAAATATCACAGAGCTGCTTGGAGCCCAAAGACCAGGCTGACCCTCGCTCTAGGAACACAGCAGAACAGTGAGCATTCATCCTTTTCTTTGAGCCGCGGGACCTCGTGTGAACTGGGATACTTTCAGGAAACCAGGATAGGAAGAAGTCCAATAAGGTAGGTGTTTGAAAGAATGGAGGAGAGCCCACAAAAGTATCAGTGTTCCCCAAGGTGGCCAAAAGCAGATGTTCCCAGCTTAAGGCCTCAGGGGTGATTTGAAGATACTACTCTTGGATTTAGTAACACTTGCAGAAGAGGAGCCCGAAGGAGAGAGAAGGCTTCTTCAGCCAGAGAACTGCAAAGGGGGAGCTGTGATCATGAGCCCCTGAATATTTTTTCTCCTAGCTCCTCATCTCCTCCAAGAGTCTCAAGAAGCCAGAGGGCCAGTCAGTCCAGCCTGGAGCCTAGAGGGTGAAGAAGGAGCCGGTAGGGTCAATGGTGCCTGTCCACCTGGGGTCAACATGTCTTAATGAAAGGGAACTTTCCAGATGGGGACATAACTAAAAATCTACCCCAGATTTTATCAGAATGATTCCTTTTGCATTGGGATCATAAACTTTCTGTAGTCTAATGTTTAAAATCCCTATAAGGAATTAGAACGTCCTACTCAATGTCTTTCTAGACCATAACATTTACACTTCACAATTTCTCAATAATAATTTGCTTAGAGGTGTATATCAATTACTTTTTTTATTGCTGGAGCAAAATACCTGACCAGAAGCAGCTTAAGGAAGAAAAGTTTTATTTTGGCTTTCAGTTTTGTGGGGAAATTTGGTTGAAATGGGGAAAGAATGGCAGAGCAGGAAATTGGCATCACAATGTCACATCAGCAGGGAGGAAGTTGTCAGAGCAAGTGAAGCTGAGATGCAAATACCACACAGCCCATTGCCAGTGACACACTTCCTACAGCAAGGCTCCGCTTGCTAAAGACTCTACAACCCTCCCAAACAACACCACAAACTGTTGATTAAATACTAACATATCAGTAATAACACATACACAACACATATGTGATTAAATAACACATAGTGTGTGTATGGGGAAAATTTTACATCCAAACTACAACAGAGTGTGTTTTGGGGAGGAATTTGATGATGGACATTTTCTGTAGACTCACCAACGTGAGTCCCCAGCCTTCAAGACATTGTGGTCAGAAGCAACTCCCTGCAAAGAAGATGGTGCCAAGCAGTCATACCCCGTGGTAATTAGCTTCCAAGGACTTTCAAGTTCCTTGACGTCAATCAGATTTGCCAAGGGCAGTCAGACCACAGCTTACCAGGTAGTCCAAACATACCTCCTATCATTAATAAATTAATTAAGCCAACTAACCCACACTAAATTTTTAATAAGGAGAAGGTGCACATTAGGGCATAATGTAGTTTGGAGTCTATTAAGGAATTTAGGTCAGGCAAATGAGAGTCTCAGCACAAGTCAATACACGATGAATGCCTAGAGACACACAAGATCAAGGTGCAGATTAAAGATGCCAAAGATGTGTCTGAAGTAGCTTACGAGGGAAAGCTCTTGAGAAAGGAAGAATCTTGGGGGAGGGGTCCAGAGGGTGGAGGCTGTTAGTATAATTAATTCTCAGTGTCTTCTGTCCCTCACCATGTTCACTTAAGATCCAGTATTTAGTTCATTCTGTCTTAATTCTCAGAAGCACAACTTCATGCCTTCCTTTTCAGTCTTTAATGAACTGAGGAATTGCTAGCTCTCACCTGTGGTTTGAGAATGAAATGTACCCCATAGGCTGATGTGTTTGAACACTTCTTCCATAACTGGTAGGGCCTTTGGGGATGGTTGTGCAACCTTTAGGAGTGGGTCCTTCGCTGGAGGAGTGGATCACTGGGGGATAGACTTTGAGGTCGAACAGTGTCGGTTCATTCTCTGCTTCCTCGCTATGTATTCGCTGTGACCAGCTACCTCCCATTCCAAATCGTGCTTTCCCAGCATGATGGGGTGTATTTCCCTGGAACTGTAGGCCAAAATAAAGCCTTTCTTCTTTAAGCTATTTCTGGTCAGGTTTTTGGTCAGAGTGACAGGAGAAGTTACTAATTCACTATTCCCGAGAGCTTGTCTTCACTCCTCCAGCCTAACCTGACTTCCATGTCTTTAGCCACCAAGAAGCCAAGTCCCTCCTCCAAACTCTCATTAACTCTTCCCATTGTATAAGGAGAGTCTTTTGTATTGGTCTGGAAGAGGGCACCTTCCAAAGAGAACAGGGGACAGGCACTCCCAGCTGCCATCCATATATTTCTCTTAGAAACCTGCCCCAGGACTTCTCACAGGTCAGTAATATCCTCTGAGAATGGTTCTGGATAAATAGCCTAGTTACAAGGACTCCACACTCAGGAAACAGATGACACAGCTTTCCCAGCCATTTTTCTATCTCTAAGCTAATGTTTTTTTTTTTTCAGAGATGATTATGGCACAAAAGATGCAAAGGAAAGCAGAAAAGGTCTTCCTCCCCTCAACAGCTCAATCCACCTGCAATGGTGGCCCCATCAGATAGGAAGGACAAGTGCACTCCCATACCGGGATTACTGAGCACTCCTTGGTCACCATGCCCCTTGCTGCTTCTCACCTCCTGCCTGTGAAGTGCAGACCTTCTGTGGCCCTTGGCTTAGCTAATTCCTTCCTGTTTTCTCCATGACTTCTCCCTGGACCTCAGGCCCCTCTGACTAAGGTGGAGTCTAAGAACTGCTCTCAGTTTTCCTTTTGCGTTATTACTCTTCCTTCATTCTTGGATATTCCGGTTCCTTCTTTCATGTGTTATGTCCCATAAGAAGCTCAAAATGGGGGGGGGAGAATGGAAATAAAAAATTCATTGCTTCCACCCAGTCGGATGCCTTTCCACTCAAGTTTATGTGTGAAACTCCCAACATCAGGACAGCACGTGTACAGAGAGATCACACATCTCCCAAAGGAACCCCAAGACAGTGCAGAGGGGGGCTGACTATCTGGAGAGCCATGCCTTCTCACACTTCCCATAATCACAGATTGTTGAGAAGAATTCAGTGCATCTGTGAAACTTTATGGCTCCATCTGGGCCAGAAGCTGATATAGAAGTGGCTGGAGATCTCTGTCTCCTTGGTTGAATTTGGGTGACATCTGGCCCATTCACTTCTGTGAATTTTCCTATTCAGTTTCTGTTCATTCTATCCAATTTTATTGAAATGAACATTATAGTCTTCTATATCTCTTATCTTCTGGGAGAAAATATTCACCCAGAAATAGCTTAAGAAAGGAAAGAGTTTGTTTTCAGCTGACAGCTTCTAAGGAAAGTCCCTCACGGAGGGGATGTAGAGCAGGTAGTCATGTCGTCAAGGGGAAGCAGAGAGAGATGATTGCGAGGCAAGCTGTCTTTCTCCTTTTTATACAGTCCAGGGCTCCTGCCTCTTTCAATGGTGTCGTCCACAGTTAGGGTGGCTCTTTCATCTCAATCAATTTGAGGTAGAGAATCCCTAACAGCCATGCCAAGAGTTTTGTTTCCATGGTGATTCTAAATCCTGTCAAGTTGACAACTAGAGATTCACCACCACAATGTCTGAGATCCAGTCTTCAGAAATGCTTGGGTTGTGAATATAGCTCATTGCTAGATGGCTTGTCTAGTGTGTGTGAGGCCCTGAGTTTAATCCCCAGCAAAGCACACACACACATACACACACACACACACACACACACACACACACACACACACACACACACTCTCTCTCTCTCTCTCTCTCTCTCTCTCATGAATAATGCACACCTCACTGTTTGGCCCATATACATATTGTCCACAGCAATAGGACATTGGGAAGAGTCTTTCCACAGCATTTTCTGTTTTTTCCCTTGTTCTGGGTGTTCTGGGCATGGCTTGAGTCCTGAGTTTTTGTCTTTCTCCCTAAATTGGGAAGAGACTCTAGAAACATGAGTGGGTAAGGACTCCTTTCTGCTTTCAGCCTCCGTCTACAGTCTACAGCAGTTCCTAAGTGGAATTCACTCCCCAATTCCTGGTTCCCTTTGCTTATAGTCAGTGAGATCACCCTGATTGGTGGCCCTACTAGGCTTAGAATATGGATTCTTGCAGTATAATGACAAACAAGAGAAATAATTTTCACATGTGATCAGGAAAACATGATGGAGAAACAACTTTCACATGCCATCAGGAAAACATGATGGAGAAATCTCTTCAATCTCACCCTGCCAAAGGGAATTTACCATCACTCCCAGACTTCTTAGCAACTCCATGTACCCATACTCCTACATAAATTGCATATCATGATCAAGCTGGTGGAGCAGATTGTAATTCTCCCTGGTGCCTGAGATATACCTTTCCGTTTTTAAGTCTTTGTTGACTGACAGACAGATAGGGTACCTAATCTTGCCCTCTCTGTGGCCCTACACCCTTTCCACATTACACTCTGCCTGGAAGTCCGATTCTGTTTAACCTGACTGCGTGTTCTCTCCTGTTTGTTCTGAAATGTCCACAAAAGATTCGATACAAATTGAGTGTCTACCACAAAGACTAGATACCCTGTCCTATAAAAATGGTGAGGATGTCGCTACTAATCAGAGGACATAAAACTCTTCAGCAGAAAATAATTAAAGCATAATTTAAATGGGTTATGTGCGGAGGTGAGGAATGAGCCAATGGGAGGAAAGTGTCCTGTGAACTTAATTACAAAGCTTTGTCCATGTTAAGAGAGATCATCAATGTGTATAGCAAACACCTGTATTTTGCTGTGGACCAGATGTTTGTGTGTCCCTCAAATTCCTGTTGACTTCCTAACCCCTGGAGTGATAGAGGTGGAGTCTCCGAGGGGGTAATTCAGTCATGAAGATGGAGATTCATGAATGAGATTAGTGTCCTCATGAAAACATCCCCAGAGTGCCTTTTCTCTCCTCTTTACATGAGAGGATTCAAGGAAAAGTCTGTGCAGTGGGTTCATACTACAACTCAACTACAGTAGTCTAGGCTTTGCTTCCAGCCTCAGGAACTATGGGAAATACATTTCAGTTTGTTTCTTAACCAGCCAGGCTATGGCACTTTGTTATCACTAGGACAAGCTATCTCCTTAGTCAACTTGCCTTGTGCCGTGTTGCAGTGTGATATGATACAGTTAAATAAAACAAGCAGATAAACATCCAGAAGGTGCAAATTATCTTGGCCAGTTTGACCAGTTCTGGAAGCACAAAGATAATGGCCAACTGAATACAAAAATTACAGCTAGAAAGAGTTGGATGTGGCTTTTTGCCCTTTCAGGGGCTTTCATGAATCCCTTTGTTAATTTAAAATCACTTATGATCAGTAGATCCTGGTAGCTCCCTGACTGGTACTGATGGAAATTTGGGTTCATGCTTATCCTTCTTAATATATTTCCACCTAATGGAGAGTTATAATGACAGGAACCCATTTAAGATGAAATAGAGAAGAAAAACCAGGAAAGGTAAATATTATTGTCTGCCATATGGAAGAGAGGAAAAACTGGGATTTGAAAAAAATATTTTTAAAAATATTATATCTACCAGATGGGGAAAAAATCCATAACCAGAGCTCTTGGAGAGGTCTGAGGGACCGTGGAAGGATTATTTTGGATCCTAGCTATCTGAAAGAAGGTTGGAATATTGCCAACAGAAACTATTAATTGTGCTTAGTTGTCAAAGCTGAGGCTTGGTGCCTGTGTAGAATGTGGAGAGTGGAAAGTTCTCCAAGAGATGTTGGAATCCTAAAATTGTTGGTGCTTCCTAGACTACTGAATTTGCTATTCTATGCATTGTTAGTGTATCGCTTACTTCTTTTATTGTTGTGCCCAATAAGGAAATGAGTATACATTAATAGCTAAAAAATATTGGCTCATAATAGGTATTCAATGAAATCTCATTAGGATGAATGGGCATTACTCTGTATAAAATAAAAGGAAATTGCAAAGTAACTAGTTTTCCTGTAAAAATCATGTAATTATTCCTGAGCTCAGAATAAATGACTTTGGTGCTACTCTTGTTGGAGAGGTGAGATTCTCCCGCAGGGTATTTGCGAACAGGACTTCTGGGACTGGGACACCAGTGTGACAGCAATGGAAACTGAGTCTGTACCATGACGGGGCTTCTGTATACACATAGTGCTCAGTTTCAGCTGCAGATGGTGCCTGGGGCCCAAATGTTGCATGTACATGCTTTGCAAGGAAATAAGCCTGAAAAGAGTGGGGAAGGATGAATCCCTTGGGTACTGACCTAGGATTATCATTTTAGAGTTAGGTAGGATGTCCCTGGGGAGTAGGAGGATTATCAGTTTAGAGTTAGTTAGGGTGTCCCTGGGGAGTGGGAGGATGAGTCCCTTGGGTACTGGGCTTTATAGGCTTGTAGGCTGAGAATGCCCCTAGAACTGTGTACGTGGAACTTAGTCTTGTGACTGCCCATTTCCCTCCTGTGTAGATGGACAGAAAAACTGCCCAAGAAGAATCAGGGATCCCTTCATCCATTAGGAAAAGTGTTGACAAGAACATTGATATGTTTGGTCTGGTGTGATGGGAGGAAGAAAGAAATACCGAAGAGGCCGGAGTCTAGTTCTTTATTCACTCTGGGCAGACAAGCTAACACATGTCTACCTGGACCTCAGCCTAAGGATAATGTCCCTGCAGAATGTGCTGAGGATTAAGGAAACTGCTCTTTTGTTAGTCCCTGATGCTCTCAGTTTGACTCTTGGCAAAATCCTTCATGCTCCCCCTTCCTGCCTCCTCTGCAGCCATCCTCTGGCCTAGATTAAATGCTCCGGCCTCATGGGGATGTCTCTGATTGCTCCCATGGCACATGGCGGTTCCTCTGTAGCCCCCAGAGCACTGCAGCATTTTGTTTGCATCTTTCTTACTTCTCCCACACAAATCCCTCTCTGTGGGGGACTGTCCTCTTGCGAGAGCTTTCTGGCCTCATGATTAATGTGTTACTTCCTCCCTGGGCTATTGGTTAAGATGAAGGTGTTACCTCTCCCCTGGAATTTGTCTGCAAACAGAAGTTCTGTGAGGAACCAAGGAGTCTTGAAGAAAGTTCTAATGATAGAATGTTCTGGAGGTGAATTTTTAAATTTTTAATGAGGGTTTGAATTTCAGCATGTAGTTTTATTAAAGGGATTCCCCTTCCTTGTCCTCAAACCTAAAAATCTGCTTGAATAGCTCTGTCTCTTTCCATGTCCTGATGATCTAAAATTCCTCAGTGGTTCTACATTTACCCTGAGACTCCATCTCACTACTATTTTTAAAAGCACATGTGTATGTATATGTTTGTGTGGGCATATTCAGTGTTCATGTATTGATGTGCGCATGGCACACAGAGGCTGTAAGGTAATCTTGGGTGGTGTTCCTCAAGAAGCTGTTCACTTCTTTTTTAAAATTAATACCTTTATTATGAGTAAGTATATACATTGTATGAGCAAATCTTGTGAAGGTGCCCCCATTTCCCTCCTCTCTGTCCCCTACCCACTGGGGTCCTTCCTCTGTGTGCATACTAGATCTGTCCATAGTTAGAGGATTATGAACTGCACCAGAGGTAGCCAGTTATTCTTTCTGTTTTTTCTTCCCCCTTTATGTATTGTTATTGAGGGGGACAATGTCTCCGGATATTCTCCCCCATCATGGCTCTTACAATCTTTCCATCCACTCTTCCTATCAGTTCCCTGAGCCATAGTAGATGAGTTTTGAGCCTGCTTTATTGTTGAGACCTTAAGTATCTCTGGATCTTTGCCCTGGGTTGTGTTGGGTATTGATGGTGTCTGTCTCCATTGACCTTTCATGGGTTATCAGACTTGCTGTGGTGATTGGTCTCCTGTTCATCTCCTCACTTTCTCATAGGTTTCATTTGGGCCCTGTGTGAAGGCTAGGTGTGGTTCACTTCTTTTTGAGACAAGGTCGCTTACTGATCTGGAGCTCACCAATTAGACTAGAATGGCTAGTGAGCTAGCTCCAAGGATCCTCTTGGCTCCATCTCTGGCTTTACAAGCTTGATTTTTTTTTTTACATGGGTTCTGGTGATTGAACTCAGGTCTTCATACTTGCAAGGCAAGAACTTTACTGACTAAACCATCTCCCAGCCCCACCACACAACTTAAATCACTGCTAATGCCCCTCCTCTCCCCATTCAGCTTCTGAAGCCTGATTTCAGGGTGGGTCCTCTCCCTTCTCCTCTGTGCTTTCTCTTCATTGAGCTCACCATCATGGCCTCAATCTTGTCCCCAGCTCTGATCTCTGCTCTGTTCAGTGTGCCATGAGCTAAGGCTGCCCTCCTCTTCTGCAGGTATGATATTTTGTCTTTTTTCCATGTTTATCAGTCTATTTCAGGCCTCTGTAATGCTACACAGGAACCCCTAGCTGTATGTCATGTCTACGCAGGTCTCATGTTTCCAGGTTCACTAACATGTTCTACTTTCTACATACACATTGTACACATGTGTGCACCCAATGATCTTATGCACTATCAAATGTATATGCTGGTCACATGCACCCAAACATATTACAAACACAAGTTCACTTGTGCTTAACAAACATGTAAGGCATTCCCACACCCAGATGCACTGCAGACATCAATTCATTCTTATACCGCTGAGTTTTGAGACGCAGGCCTTGCAATTATCTACCTTCTTAGATTTTGTGAGGCAAGTCTTTCACTGGATGCACGTCTTCTCTCCATTTCTGCCAGATCAACCAGACAAGTTCAGTTTACATGGTACCCACTTCATGAAATCCCTACTGATTGATCTACGATATGATGTTCCCCCACTTTCTCAACTCCAAAGGATTCTTTGGGAATGGCGATCTTCAACTCAGTGGATAATTGCTTGAAAATATGTTTATATGTGATATATATTCAACTTAATTTCACCTTGATCCAAGGAAGTACTTCTGTCCTCATTTTGCTGATAAGTAAAAATATTACTACAAACAGTTGAGTTAATTTTTGTTTTCTCTTTGTGTCTCACTGTCTCGATTGGTTCATCTTTCTATCTGTCTCTCTCCCTCCCTTCATCTCCTCATTCTCTTCATTTTAAGTTTATAACAGTAAATGTCAGGGATACTAATATGGGGTGGGGGGGTGAGAGAGAAGAGTTCTCAGACCCTGAGTCCTGAGTTGTCTTTCAGTATGCCAAAGAATTGGCGACTCAGACTGAAAACAATTTTTACACAAATGTTACACTTTATTCAAACATCAAATATTAAAGGGATAAAAGGAGAGGGGTGGTAGGAAGAATGGGATAAGAAGAAAGTAGCCTGATGGGTTCATGAAGACCATCAGGAAGAATGGATCTAAAAGGTCCATGCTTTCAAAGAGAGAATAGATAAATAAAAGTAGAATCCATGAGAAAGCATCCTCTCCCCACTCTGGCAGAAAGCCGTCAAGGGAGGTTGGGGGAGAGAAATAATCTTATCAGACCGAAAAGACACTGGGACTCAATATGGATTTAGATTTTGAAATCACACTGGAAGTGGGCACTTTCCAAAGTCCCAGCCAATGGGCTAGGATTTGGAGCTGGAGACCTGCCCAGACCTGGGCAAGCTGCATGCTTGGGACCATAGGGGCTGTTCCTGAACTGCCTGTGGGGAGAAAAACTGACTATCATAGCTCCTCATGTTCCCCCCTCTCCTGAGAATACACCCCAATTATTGTTAGGGGAAACAGGAAGATGATGTCAGATCTTACCCTGCTTTTTGAAGTCTTTCTCGAACCTCTGAAAGATTAGCAAGATTGTGCTTTTTGTCTTTCGTTCCTCTGTTCCATCTCGCCTAGGTCTCCAGTGTGAAAGTCCAGAGACCTGCCCACAATTGGGAAGCAATTGAAGCCCAGGTAACATTTTTCTCTGCTTTCATACTTCCAGAAAGGAGTCAACGACAGAGCCTTCCAGCCCCAGATCTCCTGAGATCCTGAACATAACATTCTATAAACTACCTAACCCCACACATACCTGGTCCAGCAGACCTTTATCAGACTTCTACTATTTCTGGAGACAGAGAAGTGCAGGCCTGAATCCTGCTGTCAGAGAGATTGCTTTTCAGGCAGAGTCATTTATGCAAAAAAAAAAAAAAAAGAAAGAAAGAAAAAAAGAAAAAAGAAAAGAAAGAAAAGAAAAGAAAAAAGAAAGAAATCTCTCAGTGTAAGGTGAAGCCTCTGACCACCACAGTAAAGAGTGCCCATACATGCTACAAAGATGGCGTATGAGTAGACAAGTTATTTCACTGCAGGAGTCAAGAGAAAGTGCTGGAAGATAATGAGATTGAAGACAGAATTTTGTAGGATGAGAAGAGTGTTGTGGTTTGAAAACTTCCATAGGTTCCTGTGGTTGAATATGGTGCTGTGTGGGAAGGTTCTAGAAAATTTAGGAGTTGGAGACTTGCTGGAGAATGTGTGTTACTGGAGGGTGGGCCTTGAGGTTTTAATTGCCCAGCCTCACTTGGAGTTACTTCTCTTCTGTCTCCTGTCTGTCTGCTGTAATGGCTGCAGCTTCCTTCTCTGCCATGATGCCATGTCCCTTCAAAAACTGCCAAGTGGATTAAACCCCTTTCCTTCAAACACACGAGTGTATGGTGGGCATTTTACACTCAAACCACAGCACTTTCTCCTGGCCCTAGACTCCAGGCCACCTCGGGATGCAGAAATGCATTCCATCCAACTTTAAATGTCCTCAGAGTCTTTATCATGCTATATTATGCTCAAAGGTCTAGAGTACAAAGTATCACAAAGTGGCAGACCTGGAATGTTCTGGAGCTTTGAAGAGGTGAAGCTTTGATGGAAGTGGGCCTTGAGATGTTATACCTACTGCAGGTCCAGCTCTCTCTCTCTCTCTCTCTCTCTCTCTCTCTCTCTCTCTCTCTCTCTAGGCTTCCACTTTGGATAAGATGTGACTTGAACTTCCAGCTCCACCCTGCCATACCTTCTCCACCAAGAGACTCTCCCCTGTGGAATTGTAGCCAAGTTAACCCCCTTTCCCTTCCAGATGTTGCTTCTGGTTGGGTATCTGTTCTCAGCAAAGAGAAAGTAAGTGATACAAGGAAAGACAGACGTTCTAGGCAATGGATCATTATAAGCAAGCAGAGCAGTGACTGTTAGTTATTGAAGGAATAAATCAATCAATGCCTGGCCAGATGCTACATATTAGAAAGCAATCCATAAAGCCACCCTTACTGGCTGCTCAGAGACTTTGGAAGTCTCAGCTGAGAACCATATTCTGAAACTCTTCCTGCACTCAGGCCTTCACCTTCCCGACCAGAATGTATAGAGACTTTTGGGCACATATACACTCTACACCTTTTGTTGTCTTTTATGACATTATTATATAGAGTTATTACTAAACCTTGTTTATTTCAGCAAGGATGAGAAGTGGACTCCTGCAGTCAAACACGATGCCTTTATTCAGGTGGGCTTTCCTGATAAACCTGGGCTGCTCTCTCCTTCCATTTCTTGGCACTGCTTCCAAGAAACCTTTCCCTCTTCCCTTCCATTCCCAATCCGTTGACCTACTTTTTTCTTTACTTCTACTGACTAGCTTTCCATAAGCCTCATGGATGCTCCTCCCTGCAGTGGGAGCTCTTTCCTCTGTCTCTTCCTCCCTTCCAGCTCTCCGTGTCTTTCTCTCGTCTCTTTTCCCCATAACTTCCATCTCTTCTTTCATATTTCCACCTAGAAGCCTTTCCCAGTTTTCTCGTCCCTCACGTAGACTCATTCAATGTCCCTTAACTGTACAACTTGGGCCCAAGGAATTTCATGCTTCTGTCTATGCGCCCTTCATTTTCCCACTAAACTCCTGTCCCCCCAAGGAACTCAATTAATCCAGGATTTGGTTCTCAGGAACTAGGACATGCCTGGCCCATTCTCTGTTGCCAAGATCAACTTACTGAGGTAAGGAATGAATATGTAAATGGCTAAATAAAAAGATGTGTGTGTGTGTGTGTGTGTGTGAGGAGCAACCACACAGCTAACACCTCATCACAGAAATGCTGCTCTCAAGACATGAAAGCGACTGAGTAAGATGTGAAAGATGCTTATGAGGCTGCTATGTAATTTTAATGGGTCTTTTATGTATCCTGCTTCATTAATAAAGGGGCGAGTGGAGTGTTCCAGCGTCTTTTATCTCCCATCTGTATTCAAGTACAACAGAATCTCTCCCAGTAAAATTTCAGGGTAAATTAATGATTTTCATTTTCTCAGAAAATCTATTTTTTTTCCTAAATGGAAAGACTGCTGACCTGATGCATAAGTGTAATTTCCTGTTTAATAAGGGTCCTGGCTAGTATCATGCATTGGAAAATGACCCTTGATCTTGTTGCAAAACTGTGAGCTTTGGACAGAGGAGGGGACTCATTCTTTCCATGGGCCAGGCTGGCGATCAGGGTCAGAGGGGCTTGCTTTAGCCCCCTCCCATCTTCCCAGGCAGTTTGCTTGTGGATGTTTGCTAAAAATGCCATGCTGTCCCTAGAGGTATGCCTCAGTCACTGATTTCCCACATTGAAGATTTCTAGTAAATGATTAGTAAGTCAAATAAACTTCTATTGTTTATGATTTACCCAGACTGTGGTACTCTGCTAGCAGCAGAAAATGGGCTCAGTGTACTTTGTGGTGGCACTAACATCCCCCGTGCTATAAGGAGAGTTGGAAGATGACCCAAAGGACTCCCTCCTGTACACATAACTTTCTCCCAGCTCTTCAATCCATCTAGGTTCTGCTATCTGTGAATTTGGAAGATTAAGTAGCTTCCAAATCAATTGATTAGCTCTATGGTGTAACTCTACTACACAAGTCCTCAATCTGGAACTAGAGCAAAGCTTTTTAAATGGTGCTTTGTGACCCCAGGTTATACAACTGAATATTGGGAGGTGACAAAACTTATTAACAGTGAGAGTTCTCTAGTTACAACTACCCAAACATCATTCACTATCAAATGCATAACGAATCAGGTGTTTCCAGTAAGGCTTGCCCTTATTGTATTGCATGACTCCACCGCAGCCTTGATTTGTAATATACAATATGTGTACTTTGCACAGCACATGCTGTAATACCACACAACACTGTGAGGGCTGTCCAAAATAGTTGTGCTCATATTTTGAGATTATTGCATGGATTGCGATGTTTTAGTGTGTATGTAAAGGTTTCTGCTCTTAGGAAATAGCATGGTTTAATTACAGACAAGGGCATGTTATCTTCCTACTACCATTCCTCACCATGTAAGTATCAAATTAGTGTATCTTGAATGGTATTTTGTTAAAATGTTTGATTTTAAAAATTGCTGATTTGAGTTTCATAAAAATTATTACTGTTGGCTTTGTATCAGAATGGAATTCCCAACAATTTCTGAAATTATCCTAAACATGCTTCTGTCTTTTTAAACTATGCATTCATGTGAAGTGGTATTCTCAGGATTGGTGATTATGAAATCAAAATAATAATCCACTCGAGTGTATTGAAGATGTTCTATGTCCTGTAGTATGAAAATTTCAGCCAAGAATAAATTCTTTGTGTAAAAGTAAACAAATCCATTCATTTCATTGGTATGCAAATTTGATTTTGTCTTTACTAAATGATGAAACTATATGCTCTGCATAGGAAAGAATTATTTAAAAGTGAAATTTCTTTCCAATTTATTATCAGAAAATGTTTGATATAGGTGCCCATTTATATACCTGCTTATTTGGAATTATGGGTCATGAGTGAAAGAAGTTTAAGAAGCCCTTGTCTAGAGAGAGTTCAGACTCTACTGTGGGGAATATGACTTGAGAGAGCAAATCTGTACTTCTGGAAGGAGCCATGTAATCAGTAATGCAGGTAACATTTAGGAGATGAGCCAAGAACTAGAACTTTCTGGAGCATCCAGACAAGATTGCTTCTTGACTTAAGCCTGTGAGCCTCTAAGCAGAGAGGCAGAACTTCTGAGTGACAAACCTGTGGGCTAGTAAACATGTGCTCTTTTAAGTATTCAAGATAATGTGTCAAGAACCTTTTATGCAGTGATAGAAAAATAACACCAGATCCAAGCCACCCATTTCCACTGCTGATTGGTGTTCAGAAACCTTTCTCTCCAGAAAGCAATTTGGATTGTAGGTAGCCACCTTGACCAAAATTACACCTCCGACTTGAGGGCAGCCTGTGTCTTATGACTGATGGATGGAGGAACACAAAGTCTGAGGCCCCTTGTCTAAGTTTGGAACAACCTTGAAGGACCACACCAGCATATGAGCAGCTGTATGATGGTCTGAAGCTTCAATTATATCAAAGTTTAAGTTTTCTCTGCTTCCTTCTGTTTCCCTCCCAGGGATTTGCTTAAGAGCATGTCCTTGCATGCAAATCTCCCTTGAAGAATCTTTGCCCATAGAATAAGATTTATGGTGAACTTCTAGACTAGATATAGGTGGAGTGGTCATGGAGGAACAAGATGAATCCTATCTATGAGCATCTACAGAGAGCAATAAAATCATAATATTTTTAAATGTTTCCAATTTGCATGACATATTCCATGGCCAGTGTCCCTGTCATAGTCAGCCACGTGCTGCTGGGATGAATCTCCAAACCAGGCATAGTTATGGGAGGAAAAGATTTATTGAAGCTACAGATCCAGGGGAAGTTCCATAATGGTGAAAGGCTGCCCTCTCCCTTTTCACAGTCTAAGCAGAGAGAGAAAAACCATCATCAGTACTACACATACAATAGCAAACAGGCAGGGGGAAGAGAAATTTTTTTCTACCTTTTATAGCCTTGTGGCAGGGTCTTGCGACACTATCCCAGACTTGTTGGCTTCCTGAGTCTCTGGAATTTCTTTCCTGCACTGTCCTCCCAGGAAGGAGGTTCATTTCTAGCTTTTCTGAGCTTCTTTACATCCTGCCCCCTGAGGGCTGCCTTCCTGTAAACATCCTCAGAGACCCACCCAAGATTACTAAAAAGGTCAAGTTGACAACAAAATTTAATCATCACAGCCCCCAAGCTCCATGAGCTGGGAGAATGAGGAGGAGTAAGAAACCTGGGTGTGTCAGGATCAACTAAAGTGTAGAGAAGGTTGTATAAGGTGACCTCTGAGCTGGTCCTTGATGTATGAGTTATGTGGAAGTGTCCAGTTATTACAGTGACAAGGGGGAGATAAAGAAACCATGACAAGGAAAGCTGGCAATGCCCACCAGGAGATTTGGGAGCAGCAGCAGGAGGAGGATGATTGACATGAGAAACTTGTTAATAGATGCCATCTTATAAATCAACAGAATAAGGAAATGAGCCTACACTGGTCATGAAGGAGATGAGAGTCCACAGACATTTCCTTATACATCTCAGGGAACAGGTGGCTCACCTCCCACAGTCTGAGGCTAGACCATTTTGCTTATTTGGTCAACACAAGCCTTTTGTCTCCAATGCAGTTACATATTTGCCATATCAGAATGTCCTTATGGAGGTTTGTGGACACCACAGTGTGGATGCTGAGAACTCTTCCTTACGAATTTTCAGCTCATGATAAAGTCTTTTCATACCCACCGCATTTCATGTCATACAAAATTCTCTTCTGTTATTTCTCACTGTCCTATGTAGGTAGTAAGGTGGCAATTCTTCTCACTTAACTGAAGAGATCAAATTATTGGTCAAGAGAATTCTCAAAGTAAGTCAGTGTAAGCACACACCGGGAGCTGGCATTCCTGTAACCATCTTCTCAGTACATCAGGTTAAAATAATGGTGGGTCTTGGCCTGACAGTGACCTGTTAAACCCATTCATGCATTGGGCTCTTTTTTGGGGGGTTTCTTCTTGGATGATGGGTGGTCCCCATGCCCATGGAAACACAGCAGTTTCCTGGAGAACTTGTTGAAGAGATGCTTGGAGACTCTCATCAGATTAAATGTTATCTCAGTCCACTTTGGACAGGAACAGTGTCACTGACTGCTATAGATTTAACCTCATTTTTTTAACCATACTTCTCCAAAGGAACATGTGCAAGGCTTACAAGAAGAAAGTAAATTTAAAGCACTGCAATCCCTTGCAGAAAGCCACTGAGTGTCATGGGCAAGCCAGGATTTGAATCCAGTTCTTCAGTCTCCACATTTAATTCCTCTTTTACTGAGCCTCTAATGGCTTTTTGTACTATGTCTCAAAGTAAGGAACAGCCCTCTATCCCCCAGAACTCTGACTCTTTTTGCAGACCCAGGCTTACTTATATGACAATTCATCAATGGGCCTTCTCTGTAAAAATGCACATTTACCCAGATTATCCCATGGTTTTCAAAAGCAAATAGAGGTTGTTCTATTATCTCCAAATCAGGGTTTTCTGCCTTAGGGGAGGGCAGATCCCAGGATCCCAGGGCATAGATGTTTCAGTGGCTCACCATGGCCACCTGGCCACCCTGAGTGTCTCATTTTTAAGCTCCTTTCTGCTGGGGCTTAAAGGGTTTGGGGCTTTGTCTTAATAGCAAAAGGCTATTACTTAAAAGGCTATTAAGGCAGAGGGACAGACGGCTGAGACAGCTCCTGGGCTGAAGTGAGTCTGTTCTTTCTAGAACATCTAAGGCTTGAAGATGTCTCACTTGCAGACAATAAAGTTTCTTATTTGGAATCACAAATATGGGGTTATAAGGAGGATTGGGGCATTTCTCATGTCCTCCCTTTTTAGACTGGTTGTCTGAAAGTAGCCAACTTGAATCCCAGGTTTTCTTAAAGGAGGTTTATGTCCCAAGGCTGTGTCAAGATGATGACATAAATCAAGTTGACAAGCAGTGGACAGAGCTTTTTAGGATGGTTTCACATGTGACTTGGATCAATTTTTAAGATAGCCAGAAAATATATCCTATCATCCAGAGTCTTCTGATAGTTCAGAGTGTCAGATATTTTATAAATTTGGATCATTTAGATATTTCTGGACAATAAATATATATTAAAAAAAAAAAAAAAAGAAGGACAAACACCTGCAAAGCAAATATAAAGCTTTGTTTTCCATGTTTATATTTTATCCCCATCCTACCATGGTGACACAAATGACATGTAATGAAATAGTCTATAAAACTTGATTATGGGCTGGAGAGATGGTTCACTTGTTAAAGCACTTGCCTGCAAAGCCTAACAACACATAAAGCCAGATGCATAAAGTGGCACATGCATCTGGAGTTCGTTTGCAGTGGCTGAAGGCACTAGGGTGCCTATTCTCTCTGTCTCTCTTCTATCTCTCACTGCTTGCAAAAAATAAATTATTATTTAAAAAAATAAAAAAAAAAATTTATCCGAGGAGAGAGAGGGGGGGGAGAAGAGAGAGAGAAGGATGGGGCATACCAGGGCCTCCAGCCACTGTAAACAAATTCCAGACACATGCCCACCTTGTGCATCTGGCTTTACGTGGGTACTGGAGAATAAAACTTGGGTCCTTCTGATTAGCAGGCAAATATTTTAACCACTAAGCCATCTCTCTAGTTCTGTTTAGACATTTCTAAAGGGACTCCTTATGATGCCTTTTTCTATCAGGATGAGGACTCTGTTAGATTTGTAGGACCAACTTCTTTCCAGCTGTCATACTCAGTATATTACCCACTGCTCTAGCTGAGCACTGTTGGTTCCATTCAGGTCCATTGTCCTGTTCTGCCTCTGAAAATAAGCCATTTTATAAACATCGAGTTCTGTTGACCGTACAGTGGACAGCTCCATCCAGCACTGTGAGGTAGACAACCAGAGGGCGATCTTTAGATCTGGTTTGGAGAATAAGGGGATGATAGATCTTACCTTGTAGAATTCCTAGAAATGAAGAGGCAGCTGATGCTTTGATTCACAAACTTATTGGATTATGGTTAAATTGTGGCACTTAACACATCCTATCACTTAAACTTATCATTCCTTGTGGTAAGCCCATTCAAAATCTTTTTTCTTATAGTTGTTTTGAGATGTGCAATGCGTTATTAACTGTATCACCCTATTACTCCACACAAGAGATGATTCCCTGTCTGACTGTAACATTGCACTTCATAAATATTTATGTACAAAGCCTCATATGTCAATCAAAACATTAAACCAAAAATGAAAAGAGATGTTTAATGCAAAGGAAATGGCATTAATGTCTGCTCACAGATTCCTTCCTCAAGGTCAGAGTAAGCATTGCCTCCTTCAGAAGATCGTTCTAGAAGCTTAGCCTAGAGTTACATTTTCCTTGTCTTCTCTACTTGGCCTATCATGAAAGCATTTCATATTCTGAGTAGCTTAAATAACAAAAGAATTACTTTCTGAAAGTTATAGAGTCTAGAATCTCCAATCAAGGTCTGGTAGTGTTGGTTTTGGGTGAGGGACAGTGTCTTGGCTTGCAGACAGCTGTTTTCCTCCGTGTCATCTCCTAGACTCCTTTCCCATGGTCATTAGCACTATATGGTCAGGGTTCCCTCCATGACATCATTAAATACTTTGTCATTATGGCTTCAGCAAATATACAGGGTCGGCGGTAACATACATTTGGTCCATAACACCCTCCAGTTAGAACTTCCTTGGCATTCACAGCAAATATCTTCACATAGTGATTTAGAAATATTTTGCAGTACCCTGAATAAATTATATATTCAAATAAGACAGTAAACCTCAAGAATCTTGTTCTCCTGTTTGTGGCTTACTAGCATGAGTCAGGGTACTATTTAGGGTTGAAAAAAATAACACTGATGAACTGGCTGGTTTCTTTACTGATATGAAATAACCAATCGGGCTTTCGCTTTATAAAATGGTACAATGTCATAATGGAATGCATGAGTCAGGGTTAGGTAGATTATACATCTGTAACAAGTAATTTCAGTGACTTAAAGTAACAGCATGTTCTCTTAATTATTCATCATGACTCATTGGTGAGGAGAAGGGGTTACTCAAAGCAGTCAGCCAAAGATTAGGAAGCCACCATCTCAAACACTAAGAGAAAAGAGAATATTGTTGGTCCTTACATCAATGTTCTAATGCTCATTCATCACAGCCCATTTTTCAGGACCAGTCATGACCATAGGAGAGGGGCAGAATACACAGTCCTTCCCTGTGTCCTAAAGGCAGAGAGCTGGACATCCTCGGTAGATGCTGTGAATGACCCCCCCCCAGCCCCCACCCAGTGCACCATCAGTTTTCCAGGAAGCAGAAAAGATGTTAGTCTTTTCCCAGTGCTTCTCTTTCTGTCACAAAGAGGCTGGCTTCCATCATCACCCTCGTCCTTTTAGTTGAGAATTCTGCAAGAAGCTTTGCTCCCTCTGTGAAGCCTGGATTGCAGCTCAGAGTTAGAGCTTGTTGAAATTGAAGGCACCCTTGTTTTCCAGCTGATCCAAGGACTGACACAGTAACTCTAAGAGAACCTTGCGTGTGGTTACAATGTGGTGTGGAAGTGGTTTAATGGTTTATTGTGTCCCCTGAGGTAACCTTATGATCGAAGGCCATTGCCCTTGTGTGGGTCGGTTGGGAGGTGGTGAAGAGTTTGGAAGGTGAGGACTGGGAGGAAGCCCTTAGGGTATTGGGGTACATCCTCAGAAGGGATTGTGGGACTCCAGCTTTTCTCTCTAACTTTCTATCTGTCAATAAAATTTCTTTCAAATATACACACTTCTGCCATGATGGGACTGTTCCTGGGCTGATGCAGATATCAGGCACTTGAACCTCCAAAACTTGAGCTAAGTAAACCTTTCTTTTTACAATCTTAGCTGCCTCAAGTATTTGGTAATGGTATCCCGAAGCTTTCTAATACAGGTTCCACAGGGATATCTCAAGGGAAAGATAAAGAAAGAACTTTGCTCAGACTAAGAGACCCATAAAGACATCCTTCCTTTTGTTTCCTTTGCATTTCACCTGAGTGCAGGGCTTCTTTGGAAAACACAAATTGATATTGTTGAATAACATGAAAGACATGGCTACGTCTAACCATACATACAGGACACAGATGGTTCTACAATGTTATCTCTCACACTGGAAGCCAGACCACATGGGCCCAGTTGATACCTGCCTGCATCCATTGTAGCTCAGCAGTTCCCCTTCACTTCAGGACATTGCCTCTGGCTCCTGGAGATTATACTTGGAGCTGGGATTCAAGACCCTCAACTTGCTCATGGAGCCATACCTGTTGTCCCTCGGGCAGATCCTCCCTGATCAGTGGAGAAGTATCCCAGGCCTCCTGCACACTTGTGAATCCAGCCCTTGGCTTTAGACCAGTATGCTGCTTTGCATAGTAAACTGAGGAGGGCTTGAAATAGTCTTCACTTAAAAATTCCTAAGGTCTCTCTTAGTTTTCCTCTTGTTGTTACTTCATAAAAAGAACAACACAAAAGCTTCTGAGCAAACCAAGGACTGATGAGTTGTCCTCAACCTATGGCACTGACTTCATGCAAATGTGGGAGAATGACCAAGTTCTAGATTACAGCTTCTTTAGCTTTATGCAGAGCCCAGAAACCAATCAGATGTTATTGATCTTTATCATATTTTGAAGTATAGTCAGCCTTCTCTATCCACAATTTCCACATCCATGGGTTCAGTCAACCTCAGATCAAGGCCATTCAGAAGAAGGGAGAGACTCTACAGGTAAGAGTCTTACCATGTAAGTATGAGGGTCAGCTTTGACCTGTGCTCACTTCCTCAAGCACATAAACAGCTGAGTATGACAACACAAGCCTGCCAACCTCAGTCCAGGGGGAAGCAGAGACTGGAAAGTCCCTGGGGCTCACTGATCAGATAGTCTGACCACAAACCACAGCTCTGGGTCCAGTGAGAAACTCCATCTCAAGGATGCAATGAAAGAACAGTAGAGAAAGTCATCCCATGCCCTCCTCTAGCTTCTGCATACATATGAAGAATACATATCTGTGCTCACACACATGCATATTCTACACACCACGCCTTGTGTACTATACACTTGCACAATCATGAAACATTAACTGTGCTCATTATCTGTAAACGATGCAGTGCAGCTTTTATATTGTATTACTTGTGATAGGAAATTAAGAGATGATTTGAAGTATGAAGGAAAACACTCATGGATTATATGTATGCAAATAATATGCCAATTTATACAGTGATTTGAGCTTTCACAGATTTTGATATCCTCGGAGATCCCTGTGGACACTGAGGATTGATTGTATATATTTATCCCTTAGATTTCAGTAAAGTCTTTGACTACGCTGTAAGCATGCATTGTCTCCTCAGTGAGAGGAGGGATGGGAAAGTGAGTCTAAGGAGGAGGAGGAGGAGGGGGAAGGAGAGGAAGAGGAGGAGGAGGAGGAAGAGGAAAAGGAGGAGGAGGAAGAAGAGGAAGAGGAAAAGGAGGAAGAAGAGGAGGAGGAGGAAGAAGAGGAGGAAGAAGAGGAAGAGAAAGAGGAGGAAGAGGAGGAGGAAGAAGAGGAAGAAGAGGAGGATGAGGAAGAGGAGGAGGATGAGGAGGAGGAAGAGGAAGAGGAAGAGGGGGAGGAGGAGGAAGAGGAGGAGGAGGAAGAAGAGGAGGAAGAGGAAGAGGAAGAGGAGGAGGAAGGAGAGGAGGAGGAAGAGGAGGAGGAGGAGGATGAGGAAGAGGAGGAGGAAGAGGAAGAAGAGGAGGAGGAGAAGGAGAAGGAGGAGGAAGAGGAGAAAGACGAGGAAGAGGAGGAGGAAGATGAGGAAGAGGAGGAGGAGGAGGAGTGAGTCAGAGTACTGAGGGTCAGCATGCTGGGTAAAGATGAATCATGGGGTGGTGGGCTAGGTCAGGTTAACCTTGAAAATGCTAAACGATGAAACCCCTGGACTTTGAAATCACTGTAGACCTTGTTCTTTTTGGAAGGACATAGCAAGAATGTCTCAGCTAGTTTTTTTTGATAAGCATTTGTGCTAAACACAGGGACTTTAGAGTGGAGCTTTGAGGGCTAAAGAGTTAAAGGGTCAGTGTGCCTGGAATTCTTACATTAAAGACACGAATTCATTCATTTAACTGAACACACACCCAAACAGCAGCCACATCACATATATCTTCCCTAATAAAAGCATCTAAAACCCACTGCAAGTTCTCCTGATTTATTGTATCAAATCATGCAACTTAATCAGTAGAGCTGAAAGCCCCTGAGATGGGAGGAGAACCTCTGTTTTACGGCTAGTGTGATCCAGCTAGGAAAACTTAAAGTGAGTTTCTTAAACTTAATGTCAAATAGCAGGGAGCAAAAGGTTGGTTAACAAGAGCCTGGGGCTGAGGGCTAGTGTGGCTTGCTGGTCTCTGCCCTCTAGTCCCTCCCACTGCTCAGTGCAGTCATTGTAAGTGAATCACATACATTAATGTGAGCAAATGAGAGGAGAGGCAGTAATTAGGTGTGATGTCAGAGACTCCCTGACCTCCAAAAGAGACATTCCCCCCAGGCTTCAAGAGTAAGATTCCTAAGTTTACCAAAAATTCATTTTAAATAAAGTTTTATTTATTTATTTATTTATTTATTTATTTATTTATTTATTCCGTTGTCAAAATACCAAGGCTCAGTGACTGCAAATACCTGTGAGGGGTATCCACGGGGGTGGGGGGCTCTTAATATATGTCTGTTAAGTTACAGGTGTGCCTGTGTAATCTAGTATCATGCTGTATGCATTTCCTTGTCATACTTGAAAGCTCATAGTGTTGGACCTTAGGTGGTAAGTACTGACAAAGAGCTCACGCAGTGTCCTGAAGCCTCTCCCCAGGAAGCTTGGGAAGGTGGCCAGGTGGCACTAAGAGAGAGCTGCAGGATCAGGGAAGGGACATGTGTCTCTCATCAGCTGTCCCTCAGTGTCTCATAACCCATGCAGCCTTAAATTGAGAGGTGGGCATACGGGCATGCAGGTTTTTCTTTTCCTGCCCCCATCTTCGGTTTATAGGGACATCTGTGTGTTTGCATTCAATTTGAACAGGAAGCGAGCCTCCCTCCCATGGTGTGAGTGCCTGCAATCCTGGCAGCAGTGGGTGTGCAGAGAGCTCTCTGAGCGTGGCATGAGTGGGCGGCTGTCTCCCTTGGGCCCCTGAGCTGCTTCCTGGCCTCCTGGAGTGCTTGAAAGGGGGGAATCTGCAATGCAATTTATAAACTCCAGCCGGCCAATTTCCCAGTGGATTCAGAGAAAATGCTTCAATTTTAGCTCCAAAAGTTCCAGTTAGCTCAAAATAATTACAAAATAATTCCTACAGCCATAACAATAATCATTCCTGTAGTACTGTTGAGGGCCTGCATATTCTTAGAGTCCCGAATCCTGTTTATGCCAACCTCGTCAAACAGACCCTAGTCTGTGACTTCTGAGTTTAAGTTCCTGCCGTCCTTATGTTCTGGTTTGAATGTGAAATGTTCACACATTTAAATAGGCTTGTGTGTTGAATGTCTGGCTTCCAGATGGTGGCTTTCTGGGGAGGTAGGTGGTGGTCACTTTAGGAAGTTGGGACGAGATGGAGGAAGTCAGTCACTGGGAGTGTGTCTTCGAAAGCTACAGTTCTCAAGGTTCCTTCCTCACTCTTTGCTTCCTGCCCCTCAGGAGGTGAGGAGCTGTGCCACATGGCCCCACTCCCACACTGTTCCACAGTACCACAGGCCCAAAGGCTCTGGACTAAACCTCCAAAACTGTGAGCCAAATTGAAGTTCTCCTGGAGGAAGGTGTTTTGTCGGGGATTTTACACAGTGATCAACCATGCAACATTTTGAACGAGGCATTTCCGGAGGGTCAGCTGGAATCCTGGTGGCTCTTTCTTCTGAATCATTGATCAGACTCCTGTGCTCACTTCTTCCTCATGACAGAGATGTGTCATCGATTCCTGACTTTTCACTTTAGATATACTTATCATATTCTTAGCATTGTAAGAAGTGAATTCTGTCCTCCACTCAGAGGAAAAGCATCATGATGTTGTTTCCATCAGCTGGATCTAAAGTTATTAACAGTTAGTAGAAATTGTAAGTACACATAACACTCACATGTGTTGCGCCAGGAATTTCTTGGGCTTCCCTTCTAACTGAATTGAAACCTCAATCCTTACTATGGTTACCTGTAATCAAAGGTAACTAGGGTAACCTTTTATTGAATCTTATTAAATTATGTTTGCTTATGTTTTTGATGCTATCAGAAATTCTTGGGGATTAACTTTGTAATAATTTTGTCCTATAAAACACATTTTCACTAGGGTGAGACATTGTCTGTATTCATGAATGGTCTTTGATTTTTTTCCCTAGATAATGAGCGAGCTTGTAGCTTAGAGCCGGCTCTGAGAGGGCAGACTTAGAACACACACACACAGATGATGGGATGGTAATGGGAGGGTGCAGAAGCAATGGGAGACAAGGTACTCTGTGGCAAGAATCTTGAGGAATGCTGTGGTACTCTCATTATCCACTGCTGAAATGAGAGACAGGATATTCTGAAATGACCAAACTGGAAGACTTTGTTGCCAGATGTGAGCTTCACGGAACAGTCTTCTAGATGCTTCTGAGGATTCCAAGGTGAGCTTGGCCTGAAGAAACACAGAAGCATCACCTGTCAGAGGTGACAAGCACCTTTTCGTTGGTTTAGTCCATTCTCCAATGCCTGAATTGCAGCCAACAGTCATAAATACCTTATCACTTCCCAGAACATCAAAGGTTCCTCGGAGAATTAACCAATTCCATGGGTGAAAAGATGAGGATGGTCAAATCATCACATCTTCACTCAATCATAATGGTTTTCCTATGTCGTTTTCATTCAGAGGTCTTTGCTCACTTTGGAGTTGTTTCTACTATGTTTTTGTTCCTTTTCATAAATCAAAACTTCCAGCATGTTGG
This sequence comes from Zapus hudsonius, assembly GCA_004024765.1. Classification (NCBI taxonomy): domain Eukaryota; kingdom Metazoa; phylum Chordata; class Mammalia; order Rodentia; family Dipodidae; genus Zapus; species Zapus hudsonius. The sequence continues at coordinate 38,054 of PVHP010007819.1, forward strand.
TACAAAATGCTCACACTGTTAGGAAAATGTCCTGGGTCTTTTGGTCTCCTCTTGATGAGCCCCATCCAGTCTTTTTCCATTCCTTAGAATACTAACCAGCACATCAACCTATCCCTGAGCTGGAGCAATGGGACAAAGCCATATGTTTACTATTTTATGTTTTCATAGGACAATTTCTATATCATATCTTATCATTTTTTATTGTGACAACATCATGAACTTCTTCTAGAAACGTCATACCATTCATTCAGGAATTCTTTCATTTATCATACTCTTTTATAGGCAGTGAACAAAATAAAGCGCGTTCTCCCTTGAAGCTTCCATTTAAGTTAGAAGAGAGAGATAATATAGCCATAAACAAGCAATGCATGAGTTAAATACAACAGACAGGCGACGGGCAGAGCTGGGGAGATAACTTTTCTCTATAACAGTCCTGCTATCTCATACACTCAGTGCATTAGCTTCTCTGTTTGCTCTATGACTTCCGTCATCCACAGCCATAGGGGAAGCAATTCTGTGCAATGGTGGCAGTGACTGTGAGTAAGGCTGACACCGCCACTGCTCCTTCCACCAGCATCACACCCTGATGTCATCAGCTCCTAACACAGAAGTGGTCATAGGTTTCTTGTGAGAATGAAATGACATACTTCATGCAGCAGAAATGCTTGCAGAAGAAAGGAAGATTTCAGCAAATGGATCACAAAGTCAGCAGAGACCTACTGCTGCCCTGAGAGATTTACCCAGCCTCTTTAATGTAGCCCCTCTCTGCTGGCTTTCTGGCCCACCTGTCTGAGCTAATATCCACAGTATGCTTTTGGACACATGAATTTCTCTTTGTTCCACGTACTTGAGGAATAAGGAGGATTTCTGTGTCTCTGTAGCAAATCTAGGCTGGGGTTCAGGGACTATTCTCTCCTGCAAAGTGTAATAACATCCTGATGCAATGGCACCTTTTCCTCAGAGAAAGCTGTGGTAGCATGGAAACGGACAGGTGAAGGGAACGGGGGTGTCTAGGGGCACTGCAGAGCACAGCTCCTCATCAAGACATTCTGAGGCTCTAAGTGCTGATGTGCTCAGAGTTACTGCTTCAGTGTCTCCCTACGGCTCCAGCAGGAGGTCCATCATACCCAAGTGTTTCCTGGAATATGGATTTTCTGTGTACCTCATATGACTCTGGTCTTATGTGACTGTTGACAAGCTGTCCGTAGAGAATGTGAGTGTAATATAAGTTATTGGGTTTTATAGAGACAACGTTGCAAGCATGGCTAGAAATAAAGTAAAGCAAAACACTCTTTCTTGGGTTTGCTGAGGTGTGGGGTCAGCAGCTAAGAGTCAGGACCTCTGGCAACTTGACATTGTGAGTGTGGCTCTGTTTACAGAATTCCAAAGCTGGGGCTTTGGTTGAGTTGTTTAACCTCACGGAATCTCTTTTCTCTCTCCTATAAAATAGGGAGCTGATGCTTACATCTAAAGGTCCAGCAAGGATGAGATAAGGGACCATCCGAAGGACACCAGGTGGAGGAGATGATGCAGAATAATCTGTTGCTACACTTGGCACGGAGAAAACAACAGGTAATAAAACAGCAGTGAAGACTGGAGCTGTTTTCCCCACAGAGACTATCTATGATCTGAGTTCCAAGAGTTCCTTCCAACTTGAACAGACCTGTGTTCTGTTGGAAGAGTCAATGAGGCAGAGAGCTGGCCTGGAGTAGGGGATCGATACCCCAGGGTTTCTTTCTGAAGCAATGCTTCTCCCTCTCATCCCAGAATGGGAAAACAGATACAACCATGGGAAGCCACATGTGCTGTGACAATGATAACTTTACTTCTAATCAACGTTTCTAAAAACCTGATGTAAACATCCTAAAAGGCATCAAAAGCCATCACATCGAGAGAATTGTTTGGGATAAAAATCACTCAGCAAGGTTAATGTGAGCCTTTCCTTATGTCTCTCACCCATCTGTCATAACTTTCCTATTCTATTTCTTTCAAATCTTCCCTTCTCCTTGAAGGCCATCTTATGTTTCTCCATTGTTTCAAAGCTCTCATCGCTACTCCTGTTCCCTTTATTCCTTTGACCACTCTCTGTGGAATGTAGTTATCTCCATGACTCTGCTTTTGGGATCATGATAGAGCTGAGAGCCAAGCTGCTACCTGACATGTCAGACATCATGCAAGGATCTGGTGTCCTCTCCTCTGATGTCATTGAGGGTCTTCTGAACTTCTGCAACTGGAAAGCACCCAAGGGAAGCAGAAGATATCAGACCCAGGGCAAACCTTATGGAGCAAGTGGTCCCCATGGGCACACGACGCCTTATTGACAAAAGTCTAGACTGGGTCCTAGCTCTTCCTAACCAACCTCATGTAATCTTTATGCAATTATGTGTTCATGCTCTGTAAATATTCACTGAATGGCCAGGTAACTGCAAACATCCTCAGAGAGAGAGAGAGAGAGAGAGAGAGAGAGAGAGAGAGAGAGAGAGAGAGAGAGAGAGATTGAAAGAGACACGCTTGAAGGAGGAAATGAGCTAGGCCAGTGATGAAACCCCATGATGTCCAACACAACACCTACTACACAGGCAAAGCTCTTGGAAATATCCAGAAATAAACTTTCAAGTCCCCACATACTTACTGAACATATTTTATGTCACCAGAGAAGTTTACATTCCAAAAAGAATTCCTGCGTGGGCAAGATTTCTATCATCTAACTAGATGGTCAGTGGATGTTAGTTTCTGCAGAAGTCTAGCTGCATGCAATATTTTGGGGTCACAGAAGCTTTCTCCATGCTCTTATATCTCATAACATAGATGGCTGCCCAACCCCAAAGTGTTGGAGTCTGAAGAAATTGAAGTGATTGAAAAAAATCTAATTAATATGGTCTTAATTATGACAGTTATAATACCTAGCTCCCAGCATGGGAAGGTAGGATATTAAGTTAGTAATACTAAATTTCCCAAGGGTGATAAGACCCTTTAAGATGAGTTAATTTGAAATTTACTGATATGAAACAGCAGAAATAGGCAGAGTTGAGAGACTCCAAGGGGGCAAGCAAACATCTATCAGCTAAATTGTGCAGTCAATCAGCTGGCAATCTATGGAATATGTTCAGTCCCAACTACAGAGAAATAAGACAGGGTTGCATTTTTATATCACTCATAAGAAGGATGAACAGGCAAAATAGGGCCCCTTGGCCTCCCCCTCATCATGTTGCAAACAAACCAGGGGATTGTTCTTGTCTCCTGGCTTCAGCCTTCATTGCTTCTTTCAATCCCAATTGCTATTGCTTCCCAGCTTGCTTGGTGAGCTGCGTAGTTAGCTCACGTGAACAAGAGTTCACCTTGCATCTATTTGTGTCCTGAACTCTGAACTTAATATTGGTGTCCAGTAAAAATTGCTCACAACTGGAGACTACCAAACTTCATGCCTGTGAGACTTGATGCTCTGGAAGACTTTTGAAGGGGTTGGACTTGATAAAGGATGGTTCTTATAGGAGAGAAAGGAAAGGGTGAATAAGTAGAATTGGCTTGGCTGGGGGCATTTAACAACAAACTGGGGAATTCATAGTTAATTGTTCTGGAAATAGGGAAGCCCTGGCAGTAGGAATGCGGTGGTGGTTGGAGTTTTAAGTGTTCTATGAATATTACTCTGAACCCATTATTGAAATACATAATAGGTTTTCTCCAGGTAGCCCTGGGTCAGCCACTCCATTGTATCTTCACATGTATCCTACTATTAGCTGGACTCAGCTTTCCAGCAAATCTCAGATACAGGCAGGGTGTATCTTTGTGGCCTTTTCAAGATGACTAGGGGGCTTTAGATTTAGTTTATCCGTGTCAATCTGGAACTGTGAGCATCATCCACACTGTGACCACACTGCCTTTGATCATTACTCATATTCTGGATCTTTGGCCAGTAATGAACCCTTATTCCAGTGCTGTCCCCAAGATGCAAAGCCTCCCTCCTTCCATCATCCTGTATCTTCTTCAGTAGTATTAGACCTGACCATTTCTTCTGCTCCCAGGTTGTAACGCAAGGCTGAAAATTAACATTCAATATTAAATGCTACCTTCACATCTGAGGGCATCCTAGTGCCAGAGAGGCCTCACCATGAATCCTCCTGCTCTCACTAGATACGATTCTTTCTCAGTGGGAAAGCCTCCTTACCCAGCTGGTTCCTTTATCCATAGAACTTCTAGGAGGTCCTTCTATTGAGGACAGAGTCATGAAATCATTCAAACCAACCAATTACAGCCACCCATAGAAACCAGAGGTGGTTATCTCTCCCTTTTGTGATGGTAAAATTGGTTTCCTTAGGGCCCCTGCACATATTCACTCTTTCTAAATGTGGCCCTTCTATGGCTCATTTGTGCAATGTGGTGTCCTGCATGCCTTTGGCCATCTTATTGCTGAATATTAGGTATCTATCTCTTCCTGACCTGGAGATTAAAGAGAATGTGATCAGAGCCCAAACCTCTTCCTTTCTAGTGCTTTTACATACCAATTGCTGACCTTTTCTGGTTTTTCAGTAACTCAGTGATAGAGGAAAGGTTGGTGGGGCTTCTCTCTTTGTCTTGTTACGTCCTGCCAGTTGGCATGGCTTGTGTCTGAGCATTTTTTTCCTGAATACTGACCATTGCCTGAACTTCCTGTCACTGGGATCTCATATCTGTATGGAGACAGATGGTGGGCTCTGTTCCGTACATGTCTGTTATTCATTCACTCACTAGACATTTATCGAGCACTTAGGGAGAACTGCATCCTGGACATAGAGAGAGGTGCAGAGCATCTTGGCCTCAGGCACCCACATTCTCATGGGGAGACAGATAACAACATCAGAGATTTTGACACAGACAGATTAAGTGCCAGAAAATGAAATGGCTATAATGATATGGGAGCCCAGTAGGAGAGTGGGAGCAGAAATGCTGAATTTAGCCAAGGAAATATTTCCCAGAGGGTACTTTGAAGGTTGGATGAGACAGTCACCCAGATAGATGGTGAGTAGAACATTCCTGAGCATGGGACATTATATCCTGGTATTTGGACCACTTCTTCTCTAATCTTCTTGCTATAACCTTTTGCATTTCCTTTCTCCTTTTCCTAAATTATTATTTATTATTTTAATTGGCATAATTATATAGTAAGTGGGCAGAATTATGGGTTTCTTTATAGCATTTTCACACATGCATGAAACATAATTTGATCATATTCAGCTCCGTCTGCCCCATCATCTCTTGCTGTCTCACTCAGTAGTTTTTTTTTCCCATACTTTATTATGAATAAGTATATACACTGTATGAGCAAATATTATGAATATGTCCCTGTTTCCCTCCTCTCTGTCTCCTACCCACTGGGGTCATTCCTTGGTGTGCATACTGGATCTGTCCCTAGGATAGGGGTTATGAACGGCTCGAGAGGGAGCCAGGTTTTTCCTCTTCCCCCTTTGTGTATTGCTGCTGCATTGTGTGCTGTCTGTATCCTTACCTGCACATAGTTCCTCCCAGAGTCTCTAGTGTTTCTATTCTAATGTAAGTTGCAACAGATCACTCCCTACAAGATTCCCCATTTCACTCACAGTAAAGCCAAAGTCCCAACAATCCCCCAAGGTCGTACCTGACCTGTCCCCTTACCCTTTATATTCTTTTCTGCTGTTCATTCTCCCCATTTATAGAGTCTGCCCTGGGCACAGTTGGCTGTCTTGGAGCCCTCTTCCCCACCTAGGATCTTTGCAGTCTGTTCTTTTTATCCTGGACACGCTTCTCTCAGGTATCACTTTGGCTCCCTCCCTCCCTCAACTCTTTTGTCTCTGCTCAGATGTTCTCCTTTCAGCGAGGCTCAGCTGAGGATGTTATTTGATTGTAAGCCATGAGATCTCTCTTGCACCCACTTTCCTCTTCCGTTATTTTCACCCTCTTCTTGTATATCATGTAAGTTACCACAGTTCTTCATTGGTTCTTTGCCTTACTACCTGGGGTCTGGGCTATATTCTAAGCACAGAGAAGGTGAGATCTTTGCAATTTTGTGCAAATACACAGCCCAATGAACCCAGAACAGAGCCTGACACATAGCAATCACTCAGTTGCTATTTTTTTAAAAAATCTGGATGAACAATAGATTGTTGTGCACTGGGATGTCACAAATAGATTGGTCCATCCAAATGATCTCAGTAAACACAGCTAAACAACTGTGTATAGGTAGACAAGGCCAGGGCATGGAGGGCATTTTGTGTCCCCAAGAAATAATTCTAACTTTATTCTAGGGGAATTAGAAAGACCCTAAGGAGACTTGAACAAGGGAACATATAGGCAAGTTCAAACATTCATCCTATTAAACAATATGGAAAATTCAGGGATCAGTACATTACTGAAACCTTGAGGTCTGTGAGATACAATCATAAGAAGTCAGAAACTCACATATGAAGTTTGACAGACAGGTCAGAGAAGTGATGGTTGTTGACCTATGGAAGTGGAGTCAGGCAGACCAGACTGGAATCCTAGCTCTGGAATTTCCAGTTGGGTGACTTGGGAAGGGCACTTAGATACCATGAATTTTGGCTTCAGAGTCAAAGCTGGTGAGAAAAAGATCTGATTTATATCTGGTCTAGATATGGTTTGTGCTTTTCACGGTGGTGAGTCATGTATGCGTGTGGCTTCTGGGAAATATCTATAAATAATAAGGAGTCTCACTGCAAAGAATGGGCAAAAGATGAGGCTAAGGATACCACCACTCCAGGTGTAATGGGATGTGACAGACAAGTAGAAGGAGGCCAAGGTGGGAGAGGCAGGCATGATCAGGTTATAAGCTGAGGAGAGAGGTCATGGAAGAAGAGATTTAACAAGAGACACAGGCTCCATCCATATGAAAACCTTTCACTACCGAAACCACAGCAGATAGCTTCATGAGAGGGAGGAGTCATAATCAATCAAGAAGTGCAGTAGACAAGGGAATGTGTTTGAGACACATGGGAACACAAACATTGCTTTATGATTATTTCTTATCTGTTTTATTTTGGTTGCGATTTTGTTGTTGGGTGTGGATAAAGAAAGCATACCCTCATCTCTTCTTTCACAGAAGGAAAGACTCATGCCTCATCCTAAAACAGGTCCTCATCAGGCATTCCAGGCCTGGCTGTGTCTCTTTCTACCACGTGCAATGAGCAAGGTCCCTATGCTTGACGGAGCAAGATGTTAAATAGCAAATGAAAAGACATGTCAAAAGCAAAGAGAGCTAGGGAGCTATCTCATTCAATAAAGTGTTTCCCTTGTAGGCATGAGAACCTGAGTTCAATCCTCAGAAGCCACATAAAAATGTTGAATGAGGAGGCAAACATTTTCAGCAGACAGAGACAGGTGGATTCCTGGGATTTTCTGGCCAGGTAGTCTGACCTAATTAGCCAAGTTCCAGGCTAATAAGAGACCTTCTGTTAATTCTCTCTCACTTAAATAATAAATAAATAAATAAATAAATAAATAAATAAATAAATAAATAAATAAACAAACATTTTAAAAAAGAGGCCCCATGCCAAGAAAAGGTGGACAGTACCTGAGGAATGATACTCCTCGAGGTTGTCCTCTGGCCCTCACATATATGCTCACACATGTGTACGTGCACCCCCTCCCACACACTTGCATACGCACACACAGGGAAAGACCTTTTCTCATGCTGCTTAAACAAAGGAGCCTATGATTTCCTTTTTGTATTGGGCTTCACATATTCTCTAGCACGCTCCACAAAGGAAGCTATCTGGAGGAGTGAGAGGTCTTTTCTAGAGAAGCCACAAGAACCAGCTGGGTCTGAGTGAGTTGTTCTTGACTGGGAATGAGGGAAAGAATTGTCTAGGAGAGACCATCAGCCAGAGACAGGAATGTGGGGAGTAGAATGTGGGGTCTAAGGAGTAGTGAGTGATTTCAGTGAGAATGATGGAACTCTACATGAAGCTGGTCATAGAGAAATTAAAATCATTGTAGACTGAACTGTATGAGAAAGAATTCAAACCAGGAAGACGAAAATATTGATGCAGGATGAGAAACCCATTTACAAGGAGCCCGGCACTGAAAAAAAAAAAAAAAAAGAAGTGACTTGATCAGAAAAGGGAATTTAAGAATTTACAATTTCTGAGGTAGAGAATTTCCAGGGTAAGCTGTTATATATCAGTAGTAAAGTATAATTTGCCTTTGCCTTTTTTGTGTGCCCTCCATTTGAAAACAAAATATTGCTCTCTGATTCAAGATTTAGACTCCTGAATCATAGTACAACACATTTTTTTGTATAAGTAACATATGTTTGGTGTCTTTAAACACAATTACTTTTGTATAATAAAAGTGTTGATTTGATGATGCGACATTTTCTGCAAGTGTGTTTAAGAGAGTTTATGTTTTCATAAGTTGCAATGAAACTCAATTATGTATGTGTAATAAGGCTTCTGATTGTTACACTTAGACTTTCTGTATAATGAAGCCAGCAATTAGAATTTGCTTGCTCTATGGCTTACGAAAACACGCTTGTTTTGGAGACAAAAGACTCTTAATGAGCCCCCTTTTTTGTTAATTTTTGTTGTTGTTGTTGAAAACCAGTCTATAACTCAAACATATAATTAGATTTCTTAAAGGTTTGGATTTGTTGTTGTTTCTTTCACGCTAAACACAAAACAAAGCGAAAAAGCAGTAACTTTCAGGCACACGTCATTTCGAAGCTGTGATCTTGCTAAGATCTGCAGTTTTAACTTAGAGATGCTTTCCGTACAGACAGAGGAGGTAAAGACCTGGGCAAGGCAGCTGTCTGCTTTAGCAGAGATGTGATCTTTACCAGCCTAGCATGGGAATGTTTTGGGTGGGCATTGGTGTTCTGCTTCACCTCAGCTTTAGGGTTTGCTGTGGCCAAGTACTGAAGTCCACCCCCTCTGGCTGCTGCTTGTCTTGGAGGTTTGCTGGAGCTAATTTGGCAAGCTGTTCCTGGGGCTGTCTCTGGGAATGATGGCAGAATGGGATCCAGAACTTCCCTGGCCTTATCATTTCCCATCTTATGTTCTGCACTCTTTTTTTAATAAATAGTATAGAGAATAATTTTATTCATATTTATTGTCAATCTTATGGAGCCCTTTTCCTTGCTGTCCATTTGTGTTGTGAACTCTTCTGGCTATTTCCATCCTGGTTACTCTGGTATTGGTGATCCTCTGCCATTTTTCATGCTAAAGGAAATCTGTCTACTTACAAAATGTTTTACTCTAAGTCTATGGAAAAGGCCTTATTCAGATTCATTCAGATTGGTGACTATAGAACATTTGCCCAGCATGCATGGAGAACCTTGGTCGCATCCCAAGATTGACAAAAACAAAACAAACAAACAAAAAGGGCTGACTCTAATAAGGGCTATTATATTATTCACCAATAGTTTAAAGAAGATTTCTTTTCTATGATTCACAATATAGTGTTGGAGAGGTGGTTTTGTGTGGTATATTATTCAATATTCAAATGGAAATACAGGAACTCCAGGTGTTTTCATTAGATGAAGATTTGATACCTGCTCTTGGCCACACGTATGTTGTTAGGGGTTGAAGGAGGAAAATGGCACTGGTTTTGCAGTGTGCAAAGCATGTGCTTGTGCTGATGGGGCAGGAAATTCACAGCAGGCAGATGTTATTGTCATCAAGTCACCATCCTCCGCTGTCAGCAGGAAACCAAGGCTCCCATCCCACAGAGTGAAATCCTCAGCAATATTATCAGAGCTTCAGTTGTTCCCAATTCCCTGTGGTTGTTGGGGAAGCCAGTACGAGCACCTGCCTTCTGCCTTCCAGTCTCCAGTGAGAGTCTATCAGAAGCAGCTGGCCTGAGGATTCTGGATGGTAAGGCTTCCAGGCTCCCAGCCCCTGAGACGGAGAGGAAAGCAGGCTGGAGATGGGTCTGAGCCTCCTATGAGCATTCCTGGAAGTTGGAAGACAGCCTACTATGCCACAAGTTGGAAGTTGGCCATTGGAATAGAGAACAAGGCCCTTAGAGGCTGAGGCTCTGTTTGGGTCTAACTGGTGGGCAACTTCAGACACCTTTCACCTGTCTGGGCTTTATTTTTTGATTTTAAAATGCGTTGAGAGCAAGAGATCTTAGTGGCTCTTAGCACTGTTCAGTGGATTGGATTTCTTCATGCTGCGACATTCAGATGAAAAATACAAGGGATTTTTGGGCATATATTATGCCTATGTAGTTACCTCTTATCATAGGAAGTTTTCTGAAATGATACATAATTACTTAAAAGGCTGACCACTGTGTACTTGTGTGTGTTTCTACACACAAAAAAGGTTTGTACCTGTCAATGAATATTGCTTGTGTGTGAATGTGATGTATGAAGGTATGAGTCACTTATATCACATGGGACAAACATATTTTGAGCTTCTTTTTGAAGGTGGAGTTTAGGATTTAATGTAGGTGGGAACTGGGAACCCTCCTGAAATCTTAAGGCTGATTATCTTCCCTGCAGGGTGGATCAGGCAGTCTGTATCCCATGGAGGTAATCGCCAGCAAAGACGCCCAGAAAACTTCAAGTACAGCTGTGGATTTCATGTTCAATCAACTCTCTGAGCAGCAGAGGAGGGAAAGCGCAGTATGTGCATTCTGTGGGGAATTATCAATATAAACGAATGACAGGTCAAATCTGATCACTGGAATTAACAATCCTCACACCCAAGAAGTCTTCCATTTGCCTCCTCTCAGAGGCAGACTTTTAAATTTTAAACAAAGGATCCAATTAAATTTGATCCAATTTAAATCCATTCAGCTCAGAAACCTTTATTAAATATCTAGGATGGATGGTGCCCTGGGCTAGATATTGCAGGAGGTACACATTTGTGGCTGGCAGGCAGACAGGCACTGTGCCTGCACCGCAGCTTTCAGCTGGGATACACTTTTGCTCCCCAGAACTCTTGGTTTTTGGTTCCTTTGTTATTTAATTGCATAGACTACATACTGCTTTGGGAGAAGCATTATCACCCTCATGTTTCATATAAAAGGTAATTTATGCTGAGAATTTTCTGTGTGCTCAGAACCATGCTAAGCCTGAGAGAGGCTCCATCTCATTAAATCCTACCAGGATCCTGGGACTCAGCTATCACCTTAAGCTTTCCTGTTTCTCTAGCCCCCAGGAGATGGAGAAGTTCAAGTTCTGATCTGGCCAACGCAGCTCCTGGGCTATAAACAGGGATGACTGGACCTCAAACCTGTGGTCACAACATGAAGAGACACTGTTACCAGCTTTCCCATCCCAAGCACATCACTGCCTTTGGCTTCTGTGACCTCCCGTGTGGAATGAGAGGTGGGACAGAGAAGCCAGGCTCCCGGCTTGCATTCACCACCTTTGATTTTCTTCCATGTTACATTCTCACTGTCCAACCTGTTCCCTTATCATCTCTCTTACACATTATTCTCGTTTCACATTCTCCAGAACCCAGCCCTATATTATTGCCCTTTCCTTTCTGCCTGCTCTGTTCGATCATCTCCCAGGCCCTGTCTCCTCCAACCAAGCTTTGCTCTTCTTACACTCTTCTTACATCCTTCTCCATCTGAACTGTCCACCTGACAAGGATAAGTAACTGGACGTTTTTGTTAGCGTCCCGCATGGACAACTATTATCTCCCCGGTGTTTGACCTTGGGAAGGAAGGCAGGAACTGCACATGTGTCATACTGTCTTAAATCCCTGTGCTATCTCATATGTAACTCAGCACAGGGTAGACATTCCTAATTAACAGCTTGTAAAAGAGCCGTGACTGATCTTTGCATGTGTCCCTAGTCCGGTGCAGGGAGAGGCCACAGCACATTAGAATAGTTAAGAAGGGATCCTTGAGAAGGTAAACACTCAGAGCAGAATTCTGAATTTTGGAGAAGATTTGGAAAGACAGACATGCTTCAGAAAATGGAGTGAAAATGGCACAGTACACATAAGAGGAAGCAGGAAAAGCAATATGGTGTTTGTTAGAGGCTCAGAGAGAACTGGTCAGCGGGCCATGTAGTCAGATTAGTGTGTGAGAAGGTAGGCTTAGGACATGGGGCAGAGAGATAGCAGCATCAGAGGTGGCTAATTAAATCTAGAGAGTTGCTCAGCACTTTCTTTGTGCTGGGGAGACAAAGTTGAAGAAGACATGACCTCTTCCTGATTACATGAGAGTTTATATTGAAGTCTGGGGAAGGAGACAAGCTCACAGTGAGTGCTCACATACAGCAGAATATAATTTATGTCAACAGAAGAGGTGTTTCTGGGGACCAGAGATGGAATCAATACAACCTGTAGTGTGGGGTTCAGGCATAGGTCCTGGAGAAAGCCAGCTGGTTGTACATCTCAGCATTGGGTGCTTATTGGCTGTCTCGTTGTGGGCAATTCTCTGTCTTCTGTTCCCTCGTCTGTAAAATTGGATGTAGTGCCTAGTCATAGAGTTAGTGTGAGAATTAACTGAGCATGTGGGTATGAAGTTAAGCAGTATGTATATGCTAATTTTTTGCTATTTTGAGAGCTTTATTTAAAGGGAAGAGTAGAGTGCATAGAATTGCGAGACCATGATGGAAGGTGCCACGTGGGTTGAAGCAAAGGTTGGAGGTTAGCAACATGGGGATTTGAGGCTGGGCATTCTCGGAATAACATTAACCCTAGGAGCTGAGTGAAGGCTTGAATATCCCTGGATTCTGTGGGGAGTAATACACAGCCCAGTAGAAACGGAGACGATGGGATAATTTGGAAAAGCAGTAGGGACTTACATGCCAGTTTAGCCAGAATATGTTTAGTGTTACAAGCAATGAGGTGACTCTGGGGATGTGAGTTTGGCATTGGTGTGGACAGAATTGAGTGACACAAGGCATGGCCCAAGAAAGGACCAAGGGCAGTAGAGAGGAGCCATTCAGCAGGCCTTCAGTGGTTAACCTATCCAGGCAAATTCACTTTCTTTTCTTTTTTTTCAAAGTCAGTCTCTGGGAATCCAAATTTCCGGGCAGCAATCCCCAGAGGCGCCAAAGGTAATGAAACATCAGTATCTCCTACTCCTATCTGTTATTGCTGATATTCAGATAATGACGCCAATACCCGGCCTGGGAGGAGGAGGAAACGCTGCCTGGAGGGGCAGGCTGTTTATAGTCCATCCCTGGAGAGGGGCAAGAAGGGGGAAGAGGCAGAAAAAGATGAATGTGAACCCAGAAAAACAAACCCTCTTCATCATTCTGGCCAAAGAGGTTACTCCCTACTTCCAGGGCCCATCTGAGAACCACCTGTCGGTGCAGAAACGAGCAGCGATTGAGTATTATGTCTGAGCATTGTTCATAATTCCAAGTGCTTCTGCATTGGGTATTTCACTGACTGCTCACCAGCAAATATTTTGCAGAGCCAGGTTAGAACCCAGGTATAGTGGAGCACTTTTAGATACATGGAAGACCAAAGATTCACTTCCACATCCTCTTGCTTTCTACTTTCCTGAGTTTTTCCATGCAGAATGAGTTCAGTTATGCAGAGGAGAATGGCACATGTCAGGAATAAGCAGATGCCCTTTGAGCAGAACTCTGCTGAGAGGTCAGCCTGGCTGGAGATCAGAGATCTATAGGAATTGTCCCAGCCTCATTTCATCATCTCTGCTCAAAGACGCCACTGTGTAGGATTTGGGGAAGACTGGTCAGGTGACTGATTCATGCAATCTCCTGGGGCCCCTGGGGTCAAAGGGGGGGATGAGGTACGGAGTGGTAGGCCTGCCTTTCCTAGACAGTGGGTCATAATGGGCTTACTCTGCACTCAAACAAGACAGGGCTGGGAATCTACCTCTAATTGATCAGAGCCAGTATTTGGGAGGAAATCTATTTGTTTTCCTTGCATTAAGGTGTTGTTCAGTGAGTCTCCTAGTTAAAATGCCAATACTGGGAAATGTTAGTGTATTAAGCCATTACTAGCCTGGCAACTTCATGTGAATTCATTTGTCAAATTGCTCTGTACATGTCCTCAGAGGTATTTAACTTGGGTAGCAGAGTTTACCAAGCAGTTGGTCAAGTGAACAACAGAGGCTTCTCTAGAAGATTTTTATGCTATTTAACAGTCTCCTAAGAAGATGACCTTGCACAAATCGCTTAACCACATTCAATTGCATTTCTTTACCTGAAAGATCAGAATGATGTCAGCCACTCCACCCACTTACAGAATGAGTTTTGAGAGGAAAAGGCCTGTGACCGTGGTGAACGTTATAAACGATCCTATGAATGCAAGGTGTGATCATTAAGCTACATTAGGAATGGACAAGCTCTCATCCCTCAAGCCAGATGCACATGAAGACTAAGGGAAAGAAGAGGAGGAAGGAATTAATATTTATTAGGTTCATCTCAAATCTATTATTCCTTCTAATTTGCACAGCCACTCAATGAGGTCGATCCCATGAGCTCATGGTCTTTCAGACTGCACAGCCAATATTTTGCAGAGCCAGGTTAGAACCCAGGTATAGTGGAGCACTTTTAGATACATGAAAGTCCAAAGCTTTATGTCAACATCCTCTTGCTTTCTGCTTTCCTGAGTTTTTCCATGCAGAATGAGTTCAGTTATGCAGAGGAGAATGACACATGTCAGGAATAAGCAGATGCCTTTGAGCAGAACTCTGCAGAGAGGCAAGCCTGGTTGGAGATCAGAGATCTATAGGAAATGTTTATGAAGTCAGTGGGAAAGTCAGAAAGCTGTTCAGCAGGGTGTGTGCAAGGTGGAGGGTAACTTGGGCCAGAGGCACTGAGGAGATGATTTGAGGCACTGGACCAATGTGACATTGGAGCATAGTCCTTGGGGGTGAAAGGCTAGGACACTCACATGCAAGGCTGCATCTCAGCTGGAAGCAGCAGAATTATTCTCAGGGTGGGAATGTGAATCCTGAGAGGAGTGCAGACTATGCAGTTTGTTTGAAGACCGGATAGTGATTTACCTTCTATTCAAGTTAGTTACTATTGTTGTATCCAAAACATGCATATAGGGTTGGGGAAATTGCGCAGTGGGTAAAGTGCTATCTCTGCAAGCGTGAAGGCCTGACTTTGGATACCTGGGGCCCATCTAAAATGCCTGGCATGGCGGTGCACACTTGTAATCCCAGTGCTCAGCAGGTGGAGACATGTAATCACAGGGGTTCACTGGTGAGCTAGTGCAGCCAAAGTCTTGGTTCAGCAAGACACCCTGCCTCAAAAAGTCAGAGAAAGTGACTGATGAAGACTATTAACATCGACTTCTGGCCCACACAGACACACACAGGTACACATTCACAAACATCCTCCCCTCCCTCACACACATATGCCCAAATCCATATGAGCATGTATACACACCACACACATGTACATGAAGCTACAGATATGTGATACAGCCACACACAACTCAATTCATGACCATGAAAACACCAAGTTAGGGCAGTAGCAGAAATAAGTCCTGGATATCAAAAAGGGCTTTTATTTTGACTTCTATATATCAGAAGAATTTCATGGAGCTTGAAACACTATAACAACAACAAAAAATACACACCCATTTACTACATACTTTTGGTTTGGTGGTTTGGGGATAAGTGGCCCAAGCCTATAATACTTCATTCCTTCAGTGTTCCTAATGGAAATTGTGATATGAGACAATTTCACTGTAATAGCTGATATTTCATGCTCTTATGCCTAATGCTGTAAATCAAATATCTTTGGCATATTGGACCAAATAGTGCAGAGCACTGTCTTTCATAGGCTAGTTAAACACAGTGTCTAGCCAAGGCCAAAGACAGCATGAGGAAGACAGAAAGGATAGCTGGGACCAGTAACACAGGGCTCGCCATGTCTACTGCCTGTGGCTTTACTTCACATGGGGGAGAGAAATCTGAACGTGTCATCCAAGAGACAGTCCATTTCTCTCTGCACCAGAGGAGGAAGAGGAGGAGTCAGCAGAAAGAACATGTTTTTGGGGCTCCTTCGTTGATGTGCAAATCTGTAGTCATGCTGTGACCCTTTCAGGCAGGCTCCATGGACCCCCTCCACTTGAATGGGAGCTGTCTAGCTAGAACTCAAACCTAGGCGCTTAAATGATTGGTCAGGTATGGACCAACCACCTGTCTTCCTGCTCACCTGGGGCAGGAAATATTAGCTGAAGAGATAATTTAGTCTCTTCTTCCCACATGGTGTCCTAGGAGGAGGACTTCTGATTTTTCAGGCCTTAGAAAGGGTAAGGCCTTCCCCTCACTCTGGCCTAATGGCTGGGGTGAGGGAGGGCTCAAAGTTTCCTCCACTTGAACCTTTCTTTCTTGTGAAGAGAGCCCTCTGTTATCTTTCCTTTTCCTGCCTGTTTAGTTAAACAGCATAGATTTTGGCCAAAACCTCTCCTATGTGTTCTCCCCACACTGGTGGCTGGAGAACTCTGTAACCCCCCATTTTCCTTTAAATAGAGTCTCTCACTATACCTTAACCTCTGGTTGTCTATGATTTTAATTCTTGAACTTTGTAGACAAGAATTTGGGCACTCCTTAAATTTTGAGGTACATTGGCATTTTTGCTGGACATAATCTAAATTCTAATCTCCAGCTTGATCCTCACAATGCCACTGGGAAGCTGAGGAAAAGAAACTTGGAGAGGAGGAAGACACTGATGGAAAACAGAGAAGCCAGTTGTAACAGGCTGAGTGTGTTCATGGCAGTTCAGCCTGCAGATTGAGAAGTTGGTACAGGATGTAGACAGGTTAATAGCTGCTGCTTGCTGAATAGTTTAGAAGAACTTCAAAATGATACCCACAGTTCACCCAAGGCCATGGCCCTGCCTGCAAGAAAGGTGCTAGCCAGGGAAACTGAGGAAACTGGATGGGTTAAAACCTTGGTCACCAAGGAGAAATGCATTTTAACTCATTATATGCAAATCAAAGCAGTGTGATCCAAATATGGAATGATTTGTTCAAGGCTCTTATATCCTCATACTTAGAGCTTTGACAATAAGGGCCGGCTTTATTGGCAGTGTTGAAATGACTAGTTCCCACACTTGCCTGAACATTAGGTTTAATAGGAAATTTTCCATTTTCAATAGGAAAAGCCCAGGTTCTGTGACAGTCAGGTGTGTATAGGGACCGCTCCTCCCCTTCCTGCCCCTCCCCTTGAATGGGAGGTGTCTAGTTAGAGCTACAACCTAGGTGCTAAAACTGATTGGTCAGATATGAACCAATCAGCTGTCCCTCTAACTCACCTGGGGAGGACTCAAAACTAGCTTCCCTAGAGGAAGTAGGCCCTCTTCTTCCCACACATGGCAATGGAGTAGGATGACTGCTGACCCAGGCCTCAGTGAGGTAAGGCCTG
>PVHP010007820.1:0-55381 GCA_004024765.1 Zapus hudsonius
TTTTGACAAAAAGGCCAAAAATACTCACTGGAGAAAAGCAGCCTCTTTAACAAATGGTTCTGAGAAAACGGGATATCTATATGTAGAAGGACGAAAATAGATCCTTCTCTCTCTCCATGCACAAGTATCAAGTCCAAATGAATCAAAGACCTTAATATCAGACCTGAAACTCTGAAACTGCTAGAGGAAAAAGTAGGGGAAATACTTCAACATATCGGCATAGGCAAGAACTTTCTTAACATAACCCTAGTTGCTCAGGAAGTAAAACCACTAATCAGACAATTGGGATCTCATGAAATTAAAAAGCTTTTGTACAGCAGAAGACACTGTGAACAGAGCAAAGAGGCAACTTACCCAATGGGAGAAAATCTTTGTCAGCTATACCTCTGACAGAATTAATATCCAGGGTTTACAAAGAAGTGAAAAAAAAAAGCTAAATAATAAGAAATCAAACAAACTAATAAAAAATGGGCTATGGAACTGAATAGAGAGTTTTCAAAAGAAGAAATACAGATGGCCTATAAACAACTAAAACATGGTCTACCTCCTTAGCCATCAGGGAAATGCAAATTAAAACTACTCTGAGATTCCATCTCACTCCTATCAGAATGGCTTCGTTCAAGAAAACAAATGACAATAAATGCTGGTGAGGGTGAGGAAAAATAGGAGCCCTTCTACATGTTGATGGGAATGTAAACTGATACAGCCATTGTGGGAAGCAGTGTGGAGGTTCTTGAGACAGCTGAAAATAGATTTACCATATGACCCAGCTAGACCACTCCTTGGCAAGAATCACATACTTGCTCATCCATGTTACTGCAGTTCTATTTCCTATAGCTAGGAAATAGAACCAGCCTAGATGTTCCTCAACTGATAAATGGATAATGAAGATGTGTTACATTCATACAATGGAGTCCTATTTAGCACTTAAGGCACTTGCCTCCAGTGCCTAAGGCCCCAGGTTCAATTCCTCAGGACCCACATGTGCCAGACCCAGAAGGTGGTGGCTCTGGTGCTCTCTCTCTCTCTCTCTCTCTCTCTCTCTCTCTCTCTCTCTCTCTCTCTCTCTCTCTGTATTTCTCTGATTGAAGGTGAATAATTAAAATATTTTAAAAAAATGAAATTATGAAATTTGCAAGGAAATGAATGGATCTGGAAAGTGAGGTAACTCAGGCCTAGAAAGCCAAACGCCCCATGCTCTCTCTCATATGTGGATCCTAGCTACAAGTGTTTAGACTTCTGTGTGAGCTATAGTGAAAGTTAGCAGTAAAGACTGGAAAGCCAGACAGGGGCTATAAGGGAGGGTGGAGAGGGGAGACTTAAGGGGAGAGTATTGTGTATACATGTAAGTAAATGAACAGATTACTAGGGGTGCAATGGCCTAAATGGGGTCAGGGGAAGGGATTGAGTAAAGGAGGGTTAATTCTAATTTAAGAGGTCTAGAATAAGCCATATGGAAACCTACTTCTGTGGATAATGGCACACCAGTAGCTATAGATTGTTACTAGAAGAATTTCAATGCCAGGGATGGGATACAATCCACCAAGTTGTTGGCCAGGGAGGTTCCTGAGGCCCCCAAAACATTACAGGCCATTGCCAAGGCTCTTGATTGCCCGAATGAGATGGTGAGACCCTATTGCTGAAGACCACACAGTCTGGGCTGCAGGTCACTGAGAAATCAACCTGGAGCTGAGCTGGAAGCCTCCTCACTGTTAACCAGATGAGAGAAAGCTGGAAAAAGCTATGGCCGCATGCAGCCCTATGGGAGAGAGAAGTCATCAATGGTGGTGAACAGCAGTATACCTGGCAAGCCTTAAAACTGGCCAGCCAGGTCAAATGTGCCAACTGATGCATGTCTATTGTGGGAAAAAACAATTTGCTCTCTAATTGGACTGGAGGCCTGCTCCAGGATGGGGAATACATGCCTGGTACTGAAGACCTAGTCAAAAGCCTATGGCAGGGAGGTCATGAGCCCCAGGGGAGTAATGCCTGCTATTATCTGGCTAAGTACGTATATTATGCTCACCAAACTGCCTTATAAGCACTTTTTACAAATGTTCATACCCATATAATAATGCTACTCTCACTCTTGTCTAGAGAAGCTTCTCTTTTTCAGATGGCGGTGACCACTGGGATAACTCAAAAGACACCATAGTGCTGAGAAAAAATGACAGTGGAGTGTTCAGCACTGGGACATCTCTATCACACTTCCTGAGGCTCAGGGTCTATTGAGGAAGAGGTGGTGGAAAGACTGTAAGAGCCAAAGGAAGGGTAGGACTGCTTACAATGCAAACTTCTGACACAAAATGGCCTTGATATTTATGACTTCAGTGCTTGATAATACCTACACAAGATCTTCATGAAAGTTTAAAAAAAGAAGAAAAGGGAAAGGAGGCTATACTAAAGGGTCTTTACTTACAAAGTCACCTGGAAAAAAAAAGCCAACGGGGGGGGGGGGCACTGGAGAGACTGCTCAGCAGTTAAGGCACTTGCCTATAAAACCTATAAGACCTGAATTCAATTCCCTAGTACCCATGTAAAGCCAGATACACAAAGGAGACCATGAGTCTGGAGTTTATTTGCAGTAGCCGAGGGCCCTGGTGTGCCCATTCTCTCTCTCTCATTCTCATTCTCATTCTCTCTCTCTCTCTCTCTCTCTCTCTCTCTCTCTCTCTCTCTCTACTTGTAGATAAATTAATAAAAATATTTTTTAAAAATAAAGAAAAGCCAATTATATCTACCATCTTAAGACACACAGCCTAGTAGATACCTGGGTAGATTTCTCAATTCTGAGACTGTATTATTCAAATTTATATTATATAATATATATCATATATATAATATATAATATGTAATATGTATATATATACATATAAAATGACACTGATTTGAATTTGCAGATAAAAAAGAGAGAACAGAGAAACACTGTGCCAAATTAATCAGAATGGAATCATTTACATCTATATCAAGCCCTATTAGAACATAAAATAAAGTCCCAACAACAGAAACACACACTGGGCAGTAAGAATGCTTCAGTCTAAAGTTTATCTGTTGTTTTATTTAGTAGATATTTTTATTTGAAAGAGAGAAAGTATAGGTATCCCTGGGTCTCCTGCTAGGGCAAAAAAAAAAAAAATCCAGACACGTGCCACTTTGTGCATATGGCTTTACTTGGGTACTGTGGAATCAAACCTAAGCTATCAGGCTTTACAAGCGAGCACCTTTAACTGCAGAGCCATTTCTCCAGGACCAAGTTTTTAAATCCTCAAATTCTTCAGATGCTATTGAAGCTCTTACTTTTCTGAGCTGTAGTATAAAGTATGTATTTAAAACAATGAGTTATTATTGTCATCACAAATTTAGACTGCTGCCAATTTAAAAGCACCCTTTGCTATAAAGATGACACAATTTTTCATATGTTCCCCCCAAAAATTAACATGAAGTAAATGCATACTTTGTAGGTATTCCTTTTATCCAAAATGTACAACCATTGCCTAACTTACAGCCCAAGTCTCAAATCAAGCATCCCTTTTCCTGGGAAGTGTTCCAATTCTTCACCAGGCTCGTTTCAGGTCTGTCACCTAGAAGGCCTGCTCAAGGAGTTAGAACTAGCCACTTGTTCTGAGGAAACCAAGGGAAGGAGATACGAATCTTTTAGATTTTCAGTTCACGCACATCATTAACCCTATGAATTAGGAGATTACTTTCTAGCTTCATGAATGAGGAAACTGAAGGTTAAAGATATGAAGCATTTGACCATCAGGGTTGAAAATAAGTATGTCTGACTCCCAGCCGCAAAGCCACAAACACAGGGCCAGTATTTATCACCAAGTATGCTGAACTTCTTGACAGAAAATATAACCCTCATCTTTCTTTCCTCGTCTAGAAAACTGTTCAGCAAACTGCATGCTCACGTTCAATAAAGGCTGGTTGTTAACCTCCAAGTTAGAAGTACACACAGAACCTACCTGAGCACACCTGCTAGACAGCACAGCTGAGCAATAGGGCTCCTCTGGGGTCCTTTGCTACTTTCAGCTACTGTGTGCATCATTTCAGGTGCAGCAGTTTAGAACTGTAGTCCCAGCATTGGAAAGCTGGGCCAGAAGGAATACCCCAAGTCTGAGGCCAGTCTGGGCAACACAGTACGTTTGGAGACAGCCTGAGCTTCACAGGGAGATTTTATATCAGAAAGTCAACAAAATTTTTTTTAAAAAGTCAACTAAACAGTACTGCATCATAACAAGCAGAACAGTGCCATCCTGGAGGGAGATGGGAAGACTCAGGGTGTTCATCTTCCTCTCCCTGGCTGGAGGTGGCATGCCTCCCTGGCAGGAGACCAGAAACACCCACAAAACAGCTCATGGGCTAGAGAATGCCATGCAATTCCTAAAAGTAGCGTGCACAGGAAGTGGGCCCTGTTGTCAGCTATGGCCTCTGAAAGTGGTGATAAGACATACTACCGAGGCTTAACTGCCTTCCCACAAAACACTCGCTGGTGTAAGGAAGGAGTTACACGTGAGTCCTATCAGTTGCATGGAAGATGAGATGGAGGCACTGGCTCACCATGTCCCACAGCTGGCAGATGCAAGAGAAAGAGTACAAGTTAGATCTGTGCCAAGGAGCCCTTCCTGAGTTCCAGAAACTTCCAGAAAGAAAACACCATGGTGGTGGTCCAGAGCCTGTCTAACAAGGGATGGATCCAGCAGCAGGAACCATAGGCTATAGCAAGGTCCTGCTTCCTCTGGGCCTGAACTGAGCTGAACAGAGAAAAGACTGTAGTGTGTAAAGAGATGTGTAGGAGCCTTACAGTGGGTAGCAGCACCCCAAGATGAAGAATCACATGTATGTATGAAGTAGTGTCCCCCATATATATGCCATTGTACCCAACACTAGTCCTTTGTCAAAAAAACTCACACAAGAAATGAGATCATTTTGTGCTTTATTGGGCCTTGCTGGTATTTCTTTTTCCTATCCTCTTAGCCATATAAGAGAATCCCTAGAGCTGTCAAACAGCAAGCTCTGGAATTTGAAATCAGTAAGAGATGCCATCACAAGGTAAAAACAGGTGGGCGATTCAGGGGGACACCCCATGTTTTCCTCTAACCAATGTTGCATCAGCACAAACGTGTATACAACACCCACACACGCACACACCCACACATATGCTGAGCCCAGAGCTCACCAACTCTGCTCTTCTAACTAGACAGCAAGCCCTAGGAAATCCCATGCCTCCACCCCCCCAGCAGACATGCGCCCCACAGCCAGCTTTCATGTAGCTTCGAGACATCTGAACTCAGGTCCTCATACTTGTGTGACAGGCAGTTAACTAGCCATCTCCCCAGTCCGCTGCCTTTGTGGAGCTACTTAATACACATTTCTTCAGGGCAGCTATTTTGTACTCTCCATGGTGCTTCTGAAACACTGCACACTTCAGGAATTCCTCTTCCGACTGCTTTCTTTTCACTGAATGTTTTGCACAGAAGAGCTTTTGAGTAGGTATCCATTCAAAATCCTTGTTGAAGGAATCAATTAGTAGATGTCAACCAATTAACACATACTTGATGGTGAGCAGGAAGTCAGACGAAGCCTGAAATGACTTGAACTTAAGTTCATTTCACTGGCTTCCCATTTTTACTCTCTCCATTTCTCTTTTGAGCCTATTAGAGCTACAATTAAACAAACCTTGGTAGTGGGCTGACTTGGGATGTCGCTCAGCAATGAGCCTCCCACACACAAAAACCTGGCAGCAGGTAACATGCCTCAGCCCTGTGGGACCTGCTGTACCCAGGACCTGGCCTAGCACCTTAACATAGCACACACTCTACACACTCAGAGGATGTACTGAAGACTAAAAATGAAAAGGTCTCACATTTTTTTAGGATGACCAAAATTGGGAACTCCTAAAATTCAAACACAGAGAAGCGTCAATACTAGAAAGTCTTAGTGAACTCATCAGGTGATATTTAAGCTTTGGGATATAGCTTCTACACTTGAACATTTGGGGAGACAGCTCGGGACTTAAAAGCACTTGCTTACAAAGCTTGCTGGTCTGGGTTTGATTCCCCAGTCCCAACATAAAGCCAGATGCACAAAGTGGCATAGGCATATGGAGTTCATTTGCAGTAGCAAGAGGTTCTAGCATGCCCATACTCTTAACTCTAGTTCACACACACACTCTCTCTCTTTCTCTCTCATTCTCTTCCTAATTGCAAATAAATTAAAATATTTTAAAAAGTATTTGCTAAACTGACTCTGAAGTAAATAGTATTTAAATATTAAAAAGAAATTCACCTTTAAAGTTTCATTAGAATTCAAGTTCATATACTATTCTAGCCACAGGCCTCAATTTTTAGACAGCCATTTTTCTTAAAAACAAACAAAAGCCCATAAGACCCAGATCCTGTGCCTGAGCCCTTGGCACCTCTTTTCTTTCATACTGATAATGTTATCATATACCTACTAAAGAGGTTAATAAAGTAGCAATTTCTGAAAATTTGACTAATACTGAAGTCAGTTAATGACTGATATGGGGGTGGGGCCTGTTAATTATTTGAAGTAAAACTGGCATCTAACTAGTGACCATTACTGTACCTCTGAAAGTTGTTCCTCAGGCTCCAGCCTAGAAGTCAACAGACTTCAGGCATTCACAGAAAAGGAGGTTTCTATTAATTAGTCTTAGAAACAAAATAGAACAAAAATACTAAAAAAGGATTTTATTCTCTCTTTTCCATGGTACTGCAGAGCCTAGCACATGTACGGCAGCTTTCTACCATTGAGCTATATACACCCCAGCTTCTCTGAACCCTAATTTTGTGTGTGTATATTAGGCAAAAAAATTTTCATACAAGCAACAAAATTAAAACATGACCCACAAAATAGTGGCTGTGTCAACTACCTGGCTGCTCACTAATGGTCTCTGAGATGGTCCTCTCTCTGAAACACAGGACAGTGCTCCCTGCTTTTCCAGGTGGCACTGTGAGGGAACGGGGTAAGAAGGTCTCAGAGAGCTGCTCCTAGCAGGGTACCCACAAAGCGGCTATGGGCATTAGTACTCACTCACATATGAAGACGTGAGACTCACAAAGGATACAATGGGTCCCAAATACTTATGAGAAAGAAAGAAGCCCTGAGTTCAACCTCCTTGCCCTGGAACCTGAACAGAACAAGGACTCATTATTGACGCCCCAACAAGATGCAGGAAAAAGCAGCCTTGGGGCTGAACAGAGGGGGCTCCTCTGGAGCAAGCAATACTTCCGGTGGCAGTAATGGCCAGTATCATGAGCTATCCACTAGAAATGGGAGTCGCCTATGAAGTCAATGAAGAGGCACCTTCCTAAAACATCCCTCCTCCTCACTGCTTGCTCTTCAAGCTGAGGCAAGACCAAGCCGCCTCAGTAAGTACTAAAATTAGATTCCTCTTATAACTAGAATTGACAAGGAATCTATTTGTAACTTTAGGTGACAGAAAAGTGAGAAACATATACCATAGAATATATACATACACATGTGTGTATGTAGATGTAGATATACTGCTTGCTTGCTTGTTTCCATCCAAGGAAGCGAGGCCACAGAATAAGCCACAGAGGGAACCAGAAGAGATTAGGGGGTTGTTTCCCTTCCACCCCAACATTTCAACTCTTCCAAGTAGAGAGAGGAATCCCTTACATAACTAATAAGATGTAGATATGGATACAAATACTCCCTAAACTGTGTAATATGTAATCAAGCATGAAACTATGTGACTTACCCCTTCTAAGTAGAGTAAAACTATTAAAGAATATGATATCCTTTTTATGTCCAATTGAGCAAGAAAAGCTCAGTGATGACTCCATGAAGAATGCTACCCATTCTTCCAAGAACAGAGCAAGTGGGAGGCAGTGACAGTTGCTGAGGAGCCAGAGAGAAGATACAAGAAGGTCATGCCTCCCAGGAGGACTGCCAAGAGAGAGCCACACCCTGGGCAAGGTTCTTTGATGAACACTAGGCCAGACTTCCCACCCTTGAGAGTGTATGCATTCACATACAGCAACAGGCTTCTGCAAGAGTGAGTGTGTGAGTGAGTGAAAGAAGATGCAGGAAACTGAAGAGAGCCAAAGGCCTAGCAAAATATCCTTGTAACAGGTACTTACTATGAAGTCTGAGAAAGCAAGTCTGTGGTTCTTTGAAAACTCCAAACTTAGCCCATCAGTTATTATGAAACTTTCTGTAGATTCCAACGTATGGAATATGTTTGCTTTAGAAACTCATTCCATGTAAGATCAGCATTTCTTTATGGGAAAGGGTTATTCAATACTTTCAACTATGGAAGCATTATTCTGACCTTTACAGTAACACCTGTGAATATTGGGACTGTGTTTTGAATTATAAGAAGAACAAATTCATTCTTGGAAAATACTACCTGCCACACTAGAGATATTTCTACTTAAATGTAGAGTGTCCAAACAAATGAGACTCGTCAGTGACAACAATGGCACCCCTGTGTCACCCAGCTGTACAAATACAGGTCACAACCTCATCCAAAGCTTGTAAACCTCACAACTGATGGCATGAATGCCAGATGACCCAACACTCTGCCTCAGCCTCAGCACCAACCAGCCACAATCCCAATCAGCAGCAGGGCCCAATCTGCAGGGCTCTACATTCATCTCTAGCAGCGTGTGAGTTCAAGCTTTCTATTGCTAACACAATATAGCTGATACACTGTCTTAGGAATGATAATGATGAGAACTTAAGTCCCAGTTTCCATTCTAGCCTACTAAAACTGTTGGAATAACTGATTAGACTCTAAGTCAAGGCAATCAAATTTATTTTTGGTTATGCAATCACTGAATTGATTATTTTTAAAATAAAAATCCAGAAAGCCAGATAACTTCCCAGAATAAAAAGTAGCAGTTTATGTGAGCAAGAGAGTGAGTGTAGGCGTGTATGCAAACATGTGGGGGGGGGGGAGCTGCGGTTTCCCAGGCTTCCCTCTGAAGCCACAGTGTAATAGGAGAATGGAAAGCATTCCCACAGCTTAAATCTGTGAATAATGCCCAGATAATCTAGCATGACTTAGAAAAAGACATTAATTGTGCTGTGGAGCTCCAGCTCAATCATCAGTCATTTACAGTGGATAGATTTTTCAAGGTAATTTTAGTGACTCAAATACCAAGATGGAAAGCAAGAAAAGATAACATACAAAAAAGTAGTTTGTTTTCCACAGTTAAGTTAAAGAAGATAGATTTCTCAATGACAGTAGCTCATTTATCCTATAACAACAATCCTTCAAAATAAACTACAGCTAGTCTAAACCAATTGGATGAATAAAAAGGCATCTTTCAGTTAACTATGATTCATGCTTACAATGAACTTCTTAAAAAGAATTTTCTTCAAGTGTGCATGCCCCCCCCCCACACACACACAGAGCCAGGGCAAGAAGACAAAGAGCCAGGTGGACCTTGAAATGAGATATAAATGTTGCTAGGTAATCCTCCCTGTAAGACAAGGAAGTCTCCTAGGTAGGGAGGTTTCTTCCCCTCCATATCCAAAGTCCGAAGACTGGTCTCCCAGAAACAATGTATCTAAAGGCAAATGAAGGACAGAACTCCAATGAAGAAAGTAATAGGACTACCTACCCTCAAGTGCTGAGAGACTTCTAGATGAACGCATGCACAAAATGCACTTATGGATGTTGCCCCCTTCAAAGTCATAATCTTGGAAATCATGTATTTATTCTAACGATGCTGCTATGGGCAAATATGGGACTTGTTTCAAAGCCTGGAGTTTTCCACAACCTTAAAGCTAAGAAATATTTGTCTTCTTGGGCTAATCTGAGCAAAAGCTACTGAGGGTAGATGAGCTTTTCCCTGGTAAGTCTTTCCTGACCTCCATCCAGGTGACTAGTACTTCTAGCTACTTCTAGTGCTTTCTCCAAGAGGGCAACACTCCCTCTCCTGGAGCTGCTTACCGAATCATCATGTCTCTCTGACAAAGCTATAACCTTCACTGGAACAGGGAACTTAATCTCCCTTCATCATTATACCCACAGTTCTACCCTAGTGCCTAGAAAACTATAGGCACCCTAGAAAAGCTGAGTGATGTGATCTACCCATTCATATAAAGTGGTTTGACGTTTACTTCCTCACCCACTCTTAGGAGTGTGATTATGCATCTCAGTAGAATATATATATATATATATATATATATGTATGTATATACAGAGAGAGGGGGGGAGGGTCATTAGACATCATTATTTCAATTACTCATATGCTCAAACAATTATGATATCTTTACATACTAAAAACTTACAACTCCATCCCTCCCAAATTGACAAGTATGCCATCTTACCTAGTTGCAGGATCTTTACAGTGTCCCTGCAGCTTTTCATCACCAGCTTGAAGTGACGATAAAGTGGGTAGCACAGGACTCTTCTTCCAAAAGACACCACGATTTCATGAACATTAGTCCAAGTCTGTGAAATGTCATTTTAATAAGCAGTCATTTCCATAAAATATGTTACACAAATGAAGGCACACAATGAAAAAGTAACTTAAAACTACAAACACGGGCAATCTTGAGGTACCCTAGCACAGCACAACAGGACACCCTGTCATAAGACTCCTGACACTGGAGCAGCACTTGATTACAGACATTAGTGCTACAATGCCTAGTTGTACCTGAACTCAGATACTCACACTTACACAGCAAGCACTTGATTCACTGAGGCATTTCATTTTTCTGTTTTTTTGAAAGTAAAATATAAAAATGTAAATCATGTACAAACCTTAAAATATAGAAATAAAACCAAAGGAGCAAAATAATTTTCACATGTTAGGGCTAGAGAGATGGCTCAGCAGATAAGGCATTTGCCTCCAGTGCCTAAAGCCCCTGGTTCATTCCCCAGTACCCACATAAGCCAGACCCACAAGGTGGTGGCCCTTGTGCGTTCTCTCTCTCTCTCTCTTTCTCTCTCTCTGTGTATCTCTCTGCTTGAAATTGAAAATTTTTTCACATGTTAAGCCTCAGTGTTATGAGATCTAATAATATGTACTGAGTATCTGACAAAAGAATATTTTACATCTGAAAAGAATCATGTCTTTTAAAAATTCATGCAAAATCTGCCAGGTGTCCAGGTGTGGTGGTACATGCCTTTAACCCTAACCTTCGGGAGGCAGAGGTAAGAGGATCACTGAGTTCAAGGCCACCCTGGAACTATAGAATGAGTTCCAGGTCAGCCTGGGCTAGACTGAGACCCTACCTCAAAACAACAACAACAAAATTTAGCAAAATCTTACAAAATTTTAATAAAGCCCTAAATGTATCTAGAAATTCTAAATTATCTCAAAAGTTTAAAAATAAAATCATAATGAGGTGAATTTTCATGTAGAATTTAATAGCTATGACAAAGCTCTCCCATCACCAATTACTTTCATCAATTAGTGGGAGCAGTGATTACAGAAACGAGCTGTATGTTGGTCATGCATATAGCTGTGACACCCAAAGGAAGCCTTGCTCAGAAACAGGTATGCAGATCACCTGGTATCTGCTGCAGACTCGGATTCAGAGTCCAACAGGGCCCAGGACAGGATCAAGATTCTGTCTCTAGATCCCAGCTAAGGCTGCCTGTCAAGATGGCTATGGCTCTCAGAGAAGTGAGATGAGATTCTCCCATGAACTGTCTCAGTTCCAGGCAACACCCATCTCCTCACTGAGCAAAGCAATATATAAAACATTCTTGATTTTTACAACCGATGATCCTGGTTATCTTAGTTGACACAATAATCAACTGTAGAAGTATCTCTACTTCTACTCCTGTTGTGATACACAGGGTTTTGTTTGAAAACTATCAAACTTGAAAATACCCTCTGAGAGCTTTGGTGAGAACTTGACAAGTAACTTTTATAGAACATATATAAGCAATTATTGCTAGACTAAAAAAGATTGTCAGATCTAAGTATACTTGTAGGAACCTGGTTACTTAATCTAGAGGAGCTGTTTCCTCATCTGTATAATTAACAACGATCCCCTCACAGGCTGATTGAGAGAAGGCGCTGCTGTGAGCCCCCACAAACGCCAACACACCTGCCACACTACTCCAGGGTCCCCAATAAGTCAAGTCCTAACTGGTCCTCGAAAAAGGGTTTCCCTCCCCCTTCCAAAACTTCCAAAATACCTATTTGGCTTCAAAATCTTAACAAGCTTACTAACAAAATTTTAAAAAGAAAAAAATTAAAATGCTTTCAGTTCTAAAATATCAAAAAAAATTGCTTACATTATTCAAAATGAAGTAATAACAACAGAGAAATAACTTTCTGGACACCAAAAATCTCACCAAGAGCAAGTGGAAATCATACCTCAAACCAGCACAGTGTTGGGCTCAGTTTTCTGATGGTCCACGCAGATTCAACCTTTGTTTTTGAGGAAAGAGTATCATCAGTTTTAGAAGTAAAGTCATTTGAAATATAACACACAAATCAATTTAAACAGTATCGGAGTAATGACATATACGAAAAGTAAATGTTTATGAATGTCAGAAAATAACTTTTACTGATATGAAGACTAGAAAGAAGTTTTCATTTACTTTGCTTGGAATTTTATAAAATAAACCTTGTCACTGATGGAACAAGCAGAACACAAAAGCCAAGAAGCAGGGGCACTGAGACCACACCTATGCACGTGGACAGAATGACAGGAGCTCTTGCCTTCTCCAAGTTACTCGGCAATACTTACAATGCTGCAGAGTCTGCCTTTCCAAGAACATTTTAGAGTTCTAAAGTTGTAAGACTTCATGATTGCAAACAAGAATAAAGCTTGGTGAATTTTACTAGGTATAATTAAACATTGATTCATCAACATTCAATAATACAAAGCATTTTTTTTCAAAGTAAACATCTTATCCACCTAGAGTGTCTTTAAAATGTGAGTGAAAACAAAAGTATTTTGAGATATGTCCTTGAGAGTGCCAATAATCTCAATCTGGAAAATATGCAGACCACATGAGTCAATTACCTTAGAAATTTTCAAAATTATGATAACAAAAAACTTAGCACATTATCAAATGCTAACTGATACACCGCTAGAGTTGTGATGGTAAGCAGGAGAGGCAGATCGTGCCAGCAAGTGCACTGTGACAGAACGGAAACACACACACACACACACACACACACACACAGGTGCACAGCAGAAGAAAACTGCAGACTCCCCACCTTACAACAGTGATTATTTCTAATAAGTAGAATTCAGAGAAATCTCAATTATTTTCTTCATGTGTGTATTTTCCTTTATAATAATGATGTAATTTATCTGTGCAATTCAAAAATAGGAACACATAACCTAACCAGGCTCTGAGCATGGGCAATTATACACTGCTGCCACCAAACTAACAAGATTTTTTGGCTTACCAGCCTTCCTTCATTAACTTATTATGGTGCTGAGAATTGAACCCATAGGTCAATATACATGACATATGATACATAGCTTTTAAATAAATGGCTCATCAGTAAATGACATGCAGATACGAGAGAAATGTGGTTCTTCATTTACAAACTTCAATATGGTTTAAGAAATAAAGTCACCAGGCATGATGGCGCAAGCCTTTAATTCAAGCACTCAGGAGGCAGAGGTAGAAAGATTGCTGTGAGTTCAAGGCCAGCCTGAGACTACATAGTGAATTCCAGGCCAGCTAGAGGGAGGCTCTACCTCAAAAAAACAAAAAAACAAAGAAGGAGAGAGGGAGGGAGGAGAGACAAATAAAAATCTATATTTTTAATTTTTATCTGTATTATTTTTAAATATAACATAAGATAATTTATTTTATAAAATATTTAGTTTCATGGTATTTTTGTTTGCTTGCTTATTTATCCTTATTTTAAGGCAGGCTTTCATTTTGCTGCCCAGGCTGGCTGTAATCTCACAGTCCTCCTACCTCAGCCTTCCAAGTGCTGAGATGATTCTCTTAAATAACAAAAAGGAAAGATTTAAGTTTTCACAAACTGTGACTAAATACAATTCTATATGAATTAGGGCTCATCTTTGGTGAGTGAAGCTTAGAGCAAGAATACAGTGAGCGTGGGATTGACTCTTCAGCCTGTCACTGTCACTGTCATGTGGTGCTGCCTTCCCCTCTGTCCAAGGCTTTATTTCCTTAGACTTCCCAGTCTGCTGTCTGGGAGAGGCCAAAGCAGAAGAGAAGACCACATAGCATTACGTGTGTGCCCACCACAATCTACCACCACCCTTACACTCACCTCTGCCTGGCACAGCCTCTCAGGAAGTTCTCACAACAAGCTCTGACACTTTAACCGTGGTCTACACTGACATATACATACAACAAACATGCACATACTGAGAGATAGATGTGTGCACATACATGCACTTACATTCCGCTCTCCTTCTGTGACTCGTGTTTCGTAGCAATACGCCAGCAGGATATCAATTAAACTGTAGTACACCTGACAATGGGCTCTCTTGTCCAGCAGGTACGACTTATTGACAAATTTTCGTAGCTGGTATTTCTCATCTTCTGAAAAAGAGACTAGAAGGAAACATACTTCTGAAAATTGAATG
Source organism: Zapus hudsonius (assembly GCA_004024765.1). Lineage (NCBI taxonomy): Eukaryota > Metazoa > Chordata > Mammalia > Rodentia > Dipodidae > Zapus > Zapus hudsonius. Next base: position 14,548 of record PVHP010007820.1, read on the forward strand.
TTCCGTTCAGGTTTATAAAGCTGCCAGTATAGAACACTGGCTAAAATTAGAACTCTGACTATAGAAACTGAAATGAGCTATTTCTACTTAACTCTGAATATGTAACAATTTTTAAAAGCATGCTTTATGGTTTTATTAAGATCTATGCATCTGCTCAAACCCCAATAAGAATAAAGGAGAAATTTCTAAGAAATAGTTATTCTCCATTTCTAGACCTCTCCCTCCTTTTTGCAACAATTTCAATATTTCATGATCAGTTTCTAACCTTGAAAATATTTTTGACAGAAAACCTACAACAGGAAACTATAAACTTTTTCTCTTTGCTTACAAATAAATACATTTATATCTTAATGAAATAAAACAGAATATATTCATTATCCATTTTGAAAGTTCTATACAGAGAAATAGGAATATTCCCTAATCAGTTTTAGGAGCATAGTATATTTTTATTATACTTTACTTTTACATCACACACACTAGGTCTTTGGGAATAGAATATTTCCATCAACAGTTTGCCCCCTTCCACCCTACTATTCACTTTATCTTCATCAACAGAAATCCACATTAAAAATATAATCTATAAGTCCACTTTCTCCACACCCATGTGATCACACTCACACAGCAATATCACTCTCACTCAACACTATCTCTGACAAATCTCTCCAAGACAATTGGTTTGGAGCTAATTTTTGTAAAGGAATATAGTATCCCATGATGCACCATGCTCTATCCAACCACTCCCCAACCACTAACCTTCTATTTTTCTGCTACAGCTGCAAAAAGTCCTTGCTATTTGTCCTTGGATGCTGGAGGCCTTATTTTCACAAAGGATTCCCAAGAGTGGATTTGTTCATTTAAAAAGGTTGTATTTTTTTCAAGTTATTTAAAAACTACAATAACTTCCTTAGCAGTCATGGGTCGGAGTTCTCTTCCTACACATATCTCCCAACCTGCCTGGCATGCCTCATTGTTTTTCCTAATTCCTTTCTAGCTCAATGGATTGAAAGCTTTCTAAGTTAACCCCCAAGAAATGACATCACTATGTGTGGGTGGAGCTTGTCTCTGGTTTCTATCCAATAGACTACGGCAAAGATGTGGGGACAGTCACTGCAGTCTGGAGCCAGGGCATCCTTGCCAATGCTGAAGCAGTAGGATTCCCTGGTTGCGGCAGCCTGTAAGGAGGCACTGGCAGGGACCTGTGGGGCCTTGGATGATGTGAGGATGGCTCCAGCTGAGAGCTGGCAATAAGCAGAACCTCAGTCACCACTGTTCTGTCAACAGTGATGTGAGCCTGAAGAGGACCCTAAGCTCCAGAAAGGAGCACAGCAACCAATGCCTAGTTTGGAAAAGAGATAGGTGTATTTGGCTACAGCCTTCTAAGATGCTGAGCAGTGGACCAAGGAGAGCCAGACCTGGCCCATGAAACACGGACCTATGAGATCGTAAACATACGTGGTGTCAATCTGCTATGCAGCAAGAAAAAATTTAAGCGTTGACTCTTCACTGGTGCTTCAGTTAGTATCTATCACTGCCCCAACTACTAAGCTTTGAGAATTGTTGGCAGTCTCTAGTCTCCTGTGAATTGCCTGTTTGAATGTGCTCTGGCCAATCTTTCTTGCTGGGTGGCTAGTCTTGTGAAGTGTTTAAGACCTCTGTGTGCTACAAATATAAACCCTAACCATCCTTCTACTGCAAGGCCACTGAATCGTCATGGGATTGTTGCAGGATATGTTTTGCCATTGAAGTATTTTTTTCTGTACATTTTTTAAACATAGATTCTGGATTTACAGCCTTGGTTAATGTTTTTCCAACCCCAGAATTGTACATGAAGTTTCTTTAAGATTGTTTCACTTTCTACATTTTAGTATTGATTCCATCTGGAAGCTATTTTTCCCATGTTTCAAGGTTTTGGTTTATTCCAGATGAACAGTAATTGTGCCAGCACAGTGATCCGTGTACCCACTACATGAACCACTAACTTTATCAAGTAGATCTGTACTTCTCTTACTAAAAAATTTTCTTCAAAGTATATTTAGGTTTGTTACTGTTGAGAATATATTTTTTTTCATTTCTATCATAAAATACTTATTTTTAAATATTTATTTGAGAGAGAGAAAAAAAGAGTAGAGTGAGTATGGGCACACTAGGGTCTCCTACCACTGCAAACAAACTCCTGATGCATGTGCTACTTTGTGCATCGGGCTTTATATAGGTACTGGGGAATTAAACCCCAGGTCAGCAGGCTTTGCAAGTAAGCACCTTTAACCGCTGAGCCATCTCTCCATTCATGTGTGTATTCTCCTCCATCTCTCCAACACATAAATACTTCTTGATTAAAAAGAAAACTATTTATTTTTATAAATCAACCACTTTACCAATTTATAAATTTACCACTTTAATATTAACAACATGGTCCAAAACAACATGCTTTAGTGTAGATGCTTCCACAACGCAAGCAAGTATGAGAGGACGGTTTCCACACTCTCTTGGATGCCTCCAATTCAGGCAAACCAAGGAGTCTGTCTCAACATCAAGTTTTACTATAAGGACAGGCAGATCATGTATTTATGTACTCAGGTATCTTCTCTATTGACAGATCACTAAGTATTATTAGTTCTTCAATATTATACATTCAAAGTAAAATATCTCATCTAGAGCAAATTCAGAGACTGATACCTATGAACTAATGAATTACAAGCTCAGCTCCTAGATATTTTAAGTACATGGTCTACCCTGATCTTACAGTAGCCTTTTGCATGTGGATGTGCAGATGTGCATGTCCCTGAGGGGGTTCCTGTAGGTGCATGGATGGGAAGCTGCAGGCCGATGTCTGGTGTCTCCTTTGATTGCTGTCCACCTTATTTATTGAGACAGTCTCTTGCTGAACCCAGAACTCACCAGTTCTGCTAGTAGCTAGCTTGCCTCCAGAGCACTGGATTACAGACTTACACCACCACTTCAGCATTTTTGTAGGTGCTGAGAATCTGAGTTCACACCCTCACACTTGCTTGGCAAGTATTTTAATGATTGATCTACTCCCCCAAATGCAGAGTTATCTATGAATAAAAGTAGACCAATCTCTCATCTTACTAAGCAGTGATTTTTCTTCTATAACTAAAAGTATGACCAATCTCTCTTTTTCCTAAGTAGTGATTTTTCTTTCCTCCCCCGTTAGTCACTTTTACAGTCACTTAAATCCTTCAGTCTGGTGCAGAGGTACAGGCTTCCACTTTGGGAGCTTCGTCCCAAATGGTCAGAACGACTCTCAAGCCACTCCAGGTTCTAGAATTGCCAGTGAGGTACAAGTAAAGACAGGCTAAATTGCTCTGATGAAAGGACCCCCAAAGAACCAAAGGATGATAGCTCAACTAAAATGGAGGTCCCCCCACTATCAGGGGTAAAGGTGTGCTTCCATGTACAGCTCCGAAATAGTTGTTCTGGGTTTATCCATTTCTAACCAGCCAGAAAGCAGAGAGTAGGAGAATGGCAAGACCAGAGTCAAAAAGTGTGCGTATCGCTCACAACCTCTTCCTGTCAGCAGCATGACCACACTCAGCAGCAAGTAGGATAAGGAAATGCAGTCATGGGTGGAGTGGTAATGTGCTCAGTGAGCACAGGGAGGCAGGCTTCTCATTACAATAGAACCACGAAAAGATAACCTCTCTGCCACTAAGTCCTAAATCACTCTCTGGCCAGCTAGGAGTTACTCATTGGCTTTCTGTCTCTGTTCAGCAAGGCTGTCTTCCAAATTGTGACAATTTGGCAAAAGCCAGGAGAGAACATAATCACACCAAATGATGGGCTTTGCACTGTTTCAATAGGTGTGCTCAAAGCCCCTGTGGCAAAGGTTTGGTCTCCAACCCATGGCAGCATTGTGAGATGGTGAACCTTCAAGAGGTGAGGCCCAGCAGGAGTGTGGTCTTGAAGGAGAGAGAGAGGGAATCCAGCCCCTTCCCTTCTCTTTCACACCCTATCCATGAGGTAAGTGGTTCAGTCAAAAGCAACAGGGCCACCCATCATGGAATAAAACCATGAGCCAAAATAAGTCTTGCCTCTTTTTAAGTTGATTATCTCAGGAACAGAAAGATGACCAACAAATCCCTTTTCACAAAAAATTTTTCCAAAATCACTTCTGCCTTCCTATATGAATCTTAAGTTCCCCATGGCTTTTTTTCTTATTTAAAAAATTTCCAATGGTTTTGCAGTTTATCCTCTGGGGATAAAATTTTAAAAACACTTAAATTAGTAGAAGCAATATTCTTTTTATCCATTAATATACACTTAGTGCAAAAATAAAGTTTTGACCTCCTCCATGTTAACCAGCTGACAGAAAGCTGGAAAAGGCTATGGCTGCATGCAGCCCTAGGGGAGAGAGAAGTCATCAGTGGTGGTGAACAGCAGTGGACCTTGCAAGCCTTAAGACTGGCCAGCCAGACAAAATGTACCAACTGGGGTAACAGTGGCACGTCTACTGCTCTCTAATTGGACTGGAGGTCCACTCCACGGGAGGGAATACATGCCTGGTACTGAAGACCTAGTCAAAAGCCTATGGCGAGGGAGGTCATAAATCCCAGGGGAGTAATGCCTGCTATTATCTGGCTAAATACATATATTATGCTCATCAAACTGCCTTACAAGCACTTTTCTTAAAATGTTCATACCCATATAATAAGTCTACTCTCACTTTTGACTAGAGAAGCTTCTCTTTCTCAGATGGCGGTGACCACTGGGATAACTCAAAAGACACCATAGTACTGAGAAGAAATGACAGTGGAGTGTTCTGCACTGGGACATCTCTATCACACTTCCCGAGGCTCAGGGTCTATTACAGAGGAGGTGGTGGTAAGATTTTAAGAGCCAAAGGAAGGGGAGAACTGCTTACAACGCAAACTTCCAGACACAAAATGGCCTTGATATTCATGACTTCACAGTGTCTGATAATACCTACACATAATGGAGGAAAAGATGATGACACAGAAAAAAAACAGAGACTAATTGAGAGGGGGAAGAGATATGAGGGAGGGAATCATAATGGTCTATAATTATAGAAGCTATCAATAAAAAGTTAAAAAATAAGGTCTTGAGGTATATTTATATAATATTTTTCAGCCATGTTAACAAACCTATTTTTTAAAAAGAGAAGAGGAACTGAATTTTATTAGAATTGCTTATAATAATTCAATTAAATCTGCTTGCCATTGAAGTAAAGCAATGAGTATTGTAAAGAAAAAAAATGAAGCTATATGTCAAGTGAAGCATTCTTTACAGACTAACATTTAGAAACAGAGCCAAACAGATACACTGGGTGCTGATTGCCTCATCTAAAGATTCCTTAATTTAAATAGAAACACTCAGTTCACTCCAAGTGATTCAATTTAAGGAAACTAAACTGCATGAAGGAGCAGACTCACTACATAGAGAAAGTACACCTGACGAAGTACTTAAGACCCCTTGTATTTAGTAAGATTTGAGACAGCGTTCCCTTAAGCACAATTTTGCAGACATCCATTAATTTACCTAATAGGAAAGTGCCAGGTGTTCACGGTGATATTATCTCACTAGAGAAAAGCCTTTATATCCTAGTTGACTAATAAAGACCTCTGCTTCCATATAATTCAGAAGCACAAAGTAAGCATGCCCAGAACTGTTTAACAATGTACTAATTCTTTTACACAGTTGTGTCTTCATAATTAAGCAACCATACCTGGATCTGCTCAATGGTTTGAAAAGGCTAACGTGGGCAATGTAGACTCTGAAGTTACATTACCCATATATCAGGATATTCACATAGTGCATGTCACTTTCAATGAATAGATAACATAGGAAAAGCCTACCTGGCTATACTCCTTGAATTTAGATGCTAGACACCTGTCCTTTTTGTTAACACACCACCCACTTTGAGCATGTTTAAGTTTCATTTTCGCCTACTTGGCTCATTAATAATATACAAATGTATTTTACATTCTGCTATTCACAGAAAGAAATCTGAGGATAAATAACAACAACAAACCAAGTGATCACCAAAAAAATCAAAAGTCAGGGCTCCCTAATGCCCTTTCTATTGCAGCTGTAAACAGATCAGCCACAGGGGACCTGAGGAGGTTTTTACATAATCAGGTCTATGGGTGTGGCATCTGGAAACACCTTCAGTGCCAACATACTTGGATGAGTGCCAACATGAGCAGCACTTCTCAAGTAGGACTTAGCTTGTACAGTTCACAACATTTCTGAGAATTATACTTCTGAAAATAATCTACGGTAAAACAAAAGCCAACTGAAAGTTCAATACATCCAGTGAAGACACTGGTGCCAACTTCGAAGCAAATGGCCCAGGGACACCTCCCAGCAGCACCAGCCCCACCGACACATCTCAGATCTGCAAAAAAATAAATAAATAAATAAAACCATGAAAATGTCAAGATGGAGGTGAGATGGTCATTTTTTTCTCCCAAACTTTTTCAAATTGTGTGTGTGTGTGTGTGTGTGTGTGTGTGTGTGTTGTACATGTATGCTCATATACATGGGGCACATGCACATGGAGGCCAGAGATTACTGTCAGGCATCTTCTTGACTTACTGAGGCAGGATTTCTCACTTGAATCCTCAGATGTGGCTAGTCTAGGTGCTGGGATGACAGGGAGCTGTTACGTGAGTGCTGGGATCTGAACTCTGGTTGGTCCGCATGTTTGCACAGAAAGCACTTTAGCCACTGACCATCTCCTTAGCCTCCTTGCTACTCGTAAATCTTCTCTACCTCTCTCAATCCTCCCAAACATTTCTCTTGCCTGGATCAACGATTCAGTCATCCATGATCTGGCTCCTCTAAGTAATGCTGATCTGTCTATTACATTGTACATGTGCTGGAAACAGATCAGGGGAACCAGAAGAAAAGGGCAATGCATTTAAACCTTCAGCTACATGGACAGCCCTGACATGCTACAACTTTCAGAGCTGACACTGACAGTTATCACCACAAGCACTGAAGGGCCTGCTGGTACCAAACAGGATGTGTCCCCACAAGGAAGTTCACTGACTATAAACATTATGTGGTGTCATAACAAGCAATAATGTGCCAAGACTCTTCGGCTGAGATTAACCACTGAAAGACAACTTGGGAAATGTGGTAAGTCCAGCCTCATGAAACCAGAGCTCTGGGAAGCACAGCATTTAACACTGCCACTCATAAGCCTTCCGGGAGCAAAGTCTGGATTACAGCAAAGCCAAAGAGGTAAGCAACAGGCTCCCTGCTGTAACTCTGGGAACCAACACATACAACAGTATCACCAGCAAAGGAAGGGCAGCAGCCAAGTTCACCACCTACAGCCTCAGAGAGGTCAGCGCTCAGTCAGCACTGTCCGAAGAAGGAGGAAGCCAGGGCACACCCCTGTCCTCCCTATCCTATCTGCTCAGCAACACTGGTGCTTCGGCATGGGGTGGTCCACACCCCAACGCTGTGACACCAGCCCAGAGACTTCCATCAGAGAGCCCCCAGGACGGATCTGCAGCTCGTGCCTGGCTTTGTTTCTTTTCTCTATATTTTATCTTGATTCAGCACACGTCATTTGTTCTTTCAATTCTGGGTGTCTCGAACATTTGGATAATGAAGAAAATGAAACAAAACTCTCAGCAACAGGAAACTTCCCATTAAAGATTTATAAACTGTACAAAAAAGACAAGTTACAGAGTAATCATTCCTTACTCTCCTGCCACTCAGTGTACTCTCTACTTATGTCTAAGGTTCACGGACACTGAGGACTGTGCACACGGCGCTCCACTCAACCCTCGTGACAGTTCTGGGGTAGGGAGAGGATTTCCACAGCAACCGAAAGTTGCAAGATCACACAGCTAGTGGTATGGAAAAGAAGTGAGTGCCAGGCTCACACTTAGCTTATATTTCTCTGGCACTTAACCTTCCCTGGGCCTATAAGAAGAGATGCTTTCTGTTAAACACAGCTCAGTTCTTCCACCGTAGACCACATGCCCTTGTGGTTTTGAAAGGTGTCTTTTAAAATGAATCACCATAATCGCTGAGCAGACTCTGATGCCTGAAGCACCAGTCTGGCTACAAGCCATGGGTCAGACGAAGGGTCAGCAGAGGCAGTGGTTAAAAGGACAGACTACTGGCTCAATCTGTTAAAATTACAGAGAGACCCAACTCAAAGCCCTGCTGACACGGAAAGCTGGCCTCAGAACATGCTACCACTTATCAAAGGAGAACAAGTTAGAAGTTAAATCAAAAGGAATGCCTTCTCTTGATTTTTAAAGCAACTAGCTCACCCTGGTGGAGAGAAATCTCAACTACACAGCCAGGCTCCTTCCATCAGATCTAATCATTAAAAATACTATGCTGGACTGGAGAGATGGCCCAGCAATTAAGAACACTTCCTGTGCAAGCATGAGGACCTGAGTTCAAATCTCCAGATCCCTTGTAAAACATCTTGGCATGGTCATGTGTGCCTGTAACCCCAGTCCTGTGGGGAAGCAAAGAGAGAGATTATCTCAAGAACAAGATCAGGCGACGAGCGACATTCTACTCTGACCACTCCAGGCAAGGGCCCCTGATGCAGGTGAGGCATAAACCACACATACACACCACACATACCACATTATACACACACAAGCAAAAATTAAAAATAAATTTAAAATGCATGTTATAATTAAGGAGAATCAGACCAGTAGCTGATTTGGGGTTGAGCAAGCTTTCTGAGATGAACTTCTTGATATATAATTAACTAATATTTAAACTGAGTTAGCAATACTGCATTTGCAAATGTGTCAATCTTATGTGAGAAGTCTTTGAAAGCTTCTTGAAGTCAGATCAAATCTAAACTCAGAACACAATAAAAACAATCAATGTATTAAGCAAGAGTCAGAGCCAGCTGTCCAGTGTCTAGCACCATGGCCATTTCTCAATCCGGTGGAAATCACCCAAACTCTAAAAATACCTAACCACAAAAATATTTCTTACAGTATTTATTTTCCATAGCTATTTAGTACTTGCTCTATAATAAGCACCCATGCTAACTGCTGGGAAAGGAGCAGAAAACAGGTAACTGTTTGCTATGAAGGGAATTTTAAAAAAACTGATGTGAGAGAGAATGTAACTACTTCAGACTAAGTGGGCAAAAAGGCCACTGACCTATTTGCAAGAACAGGAAACTCAACCACCCAAAGGTCCATCAGTAGTAAACAGCCTAATCCCATCAATCATGACAGATACATACAAGAGACAGCCAAGAAACCTTACACACATCTGTATGAGTTAACATAAAGATATGCAACCTACAAGAGCACAGTATACATAGATTTTTATGTATAAATTTCTTAAAACAAATATTTAGATGTGAGTATTTATATTTAAAAAATATATATGTATACACACACACTTTATACACACACACACACACACACACACACACACACACACACACACACACAATCTATATTCCAAGCAGGGCTGGGGATATAGATCAATGGTAGAGAGACTGCTCGCCTAGCATTTGTAAGGCTTGGTTGGGTTCAATCACCAGTTCAACCACCAAAAAAATAAATAAACAAATAAAAGCTACTTCCAGTGGTATGAAGAAATGAAATTTGCTTATAAAAATGTCCCAAGCTACGGATGTAACTCAGTGGCAAAGTTAATGCTTACCATACACAGGCCCAAGGTTTAACTGCCAACACAAAAATAATCTAAAATAGCTCTCAATTGTTGTAATCACTTTTAGGAAGAACTTGGGAGAGAAAGCCTACATTCCATTTAATATTCTTCAGAATATATGTCTGTTCTTTTTAATATACATATAGAAGCCACAGTCTGTCTGACAATGTGAAACTCAGGAACAGTTATGATGCTAACATACACCCTTAGTGAGCACACATGCCAACCTTGAGCCTTGGACAAAGGTAATCATACTGCCTAAGAAAGAACTCTTTGTGGGCAATGTCTGGCTTCATGTTAGCATGGCGTAGTCACCTCTCATGGCTCATAAATCCCCAGTTCAGCTTTCTCTGGTACAAACTGTTCTCCTCATGGTCTGGAAGCAGCAATATGAGGAAAGCTATTCTAACTTCCTCAAAACACCTGTGAAAAAAGTGAGGCAGACACATCCAACTCACTCAACAGAGAACAGAGCAGGAGAGAACTCATTCTTCCATCCTTACTAATAATGAAATGCCCTTACCACAGAGGAATCTTTATCCTTTTAAAAGAAAAATACAAATAGCCCATATGTCAATAACCCTGAATTAACTAAAAGCAAATCACTTACAATTTTTTAAAAGATTATACTGATTAGAAAGTAACACTTCAAAAGAATTTTTCAACAAAAAGTTGAATGATTTAGAGAGAGACATTTTCAAGTCAAGGGCAAAGACCTAGAACCCACTCTAGGTTCATTCTAGGATGAGGACCTAGAACCCACACCAGGTTCACTCAAGGATGAAGACCTAGAACTCACGCCAGGTTCACTCAAGGATGAAGACCTAGAACCCACACTAGGTTTAGTCAAGGATGAAGACCTAGACCCCACGCCAGGTTCATTCTAGGATGAAGACCTAGAACCCACGCCAGGTTCATTCTAGGATGAAGACCTAGAACCCACGCCAGGTTCATTCTAGGATGAAGACCTAGAACCCACGCCAGGTTCATTCTAGGATGAAGACCTAGAACCCACGCTAGGTTTAGTCAAGGATGAAGACCTAGAACCCACGCCAGGTTCATTCTAGGATGAAGACCTAGAATCCACTCTAGGTTCATTCAAGGATGAAGACCTAGAACCCATGCTATGTTCATTCAAGGATGAAGACCTAGAGCCCACACTGGGTTTGCAAGTAGCATGAGCTGTGATAATGGTAAAGTCAAGGAAATATCATTCATATTTACCAGCAAAAAGAAGCAAATACTTGAGCCAAAATTAACAATCCAGAATCTTCACAATGCAAGGCAATTAAAAGGGATATGCTTAACAAGGAATGCAGTAAAAACTTGTATACCATTAAGGTTTTAAAATTCCATGAATGAGCCATTATTCTGAGTTTCTTACCTAATGAAGCATGGTTCCCTTGCTCCTGACTCTTTCCCAAAGAAGCCATCATTTGTGCATGTGCATCACACCACCAAGGAGTAAACTTCAAAATCTGTTCAACTGCCTCGTCTTCAAAGAAGTCAGCTCTGCAAACACAGTGAATGGGTTTGTTACATCTGATTACACTGGCTTTCACTGTTTATAATCTTAATTCATCACATTGGTACTAGATACAGATTATTATCCATTCAGTATACCTTTCAGGGAAAAACTGATTGCTGTGTTTACTTCCTTTGAGGCTACTAATTCCATGAAACAAAAAGCAAGCATCTGAAAAAAAAGGAGATGTGATACTTTTCATCTTTTGAAGTAGAAAGTACACACAAGACCCCTCCAATCCTGAGGTCTTGGTCCATGTTCAGTGGAGTTTAATGAAGGTGGCAGTTTAAATGTGATAGTTTGAATGTATGGCCCCATAGACTCAAGTGTTTTATTAAGACTGAGCTTGTAACTTGAGACACTAGTAGGCTGATCCCTGCTACTGGAGGTGTGTCATGAGGGGCAGGTCTGAGGCCAGCCCTAAGGTGTATAGAAAGCTGGCTATTGGTGGTGTCTCTCTGCCTGGATCTATACAAATGAGGCAGCTTCTTCCACCATTGATGGTGCTCCCCTGGAATTTTTAAGTCTGAAGTAAAGATTTATTTCCTTCCTTAAGCTGCTTCTAGTCAGATGTTTTAGTCCCAGAAAGGTGAGACTGACTGCAACATGAAGTGAATCTGAACATAATAGACTGCCACCTAGAATACCACCTACACGAAGAAGGACAGGCATTTGTTTGCAGCAGCAAGAGACCTTCACATACATGAATGAGCATGTACACGCGCACGCACACACATAGGTACTGTGCTGGTCCTCCTTAACTCACAGTCACACGGGAGAATCATCAAGTTGGCATAATGCTAGGATGGGATGGCACAAGATCCTATGGTAAAATAAGCTGGGATGACATTCTAGGGCCCAGAGGAAATAAAACCTAAGTCAACAGCTTAAAAGATAATCAAAAAGGCACGTCATTGAGAGGCTACAAAGGAGTAATCTGGGTTTAAAGAATGATTGAAAAGTCTGGAAAACAAGGACCACATTATAAAAAAAAAATATTGAGAGAAGCTTAAAATAAGTTGTTGGTAACAAGCCATAGTAAAGTAACCCCTAAGAGCACTGACCACCGGAAGCTTTAAACCAGGGAAACCTCTTAGCTGACAACGCCTAGAAGAGGACAGAGGCAGAGGGCAGGAGCAGAGTGGACCGCTGGGACCCACAGGAAGCAGGGACTGAGGAGCTGTGACGGTCAGGGGGATGCCCATGACTGTGGTTTAACAACTCAGTGGACAATGATGTCCTTGGTGGAGGCATGGCACAGGACATCCTCAGACCTGAAGAAAGAGATAATCTTCTGCTCAAGATAGGCTGAGTGTGATGTGTCCTTTTTAGGACATGTGACACACAGCTGATCAACACAGCGGTAGACACATAAGTCTGAGGCTTAAGCGCTTAAGAGGGAGACATAGTCATGAGCACAACTACCAAGGAAGAGAGAATCACACAGGAAGAACTGGCCCACTAAGAGAAAGGACAGAGGAACGCAAAGGCAAGGGCTCTGGTGATGGAGAAACAAGCTGGATGGACAGAATGGCATTCCAACCACCTCTACCCTCCTTTCAAAAAAAAAAAAAGGGGGCTGGAGAGATGGCTCAGTGGTTAAGGCACTTGCCTCCAGTGCCTACGGCCCCGGGTTCAATTCCCCAGGTCCCACATAAGCCAGACCCACAAGGTGGTCTCTCTCTCTCTCTCTCTCTCTGCTTGAAAATGAATAAATAAAATATATTTTAAAAAAAAGGTTCAAATAATTATGAACTGATTATTTTGAATAATATTTTCTAATCCAGTTCCAATAATATAAATAAGTTGTGATGGTTATTTCTTGAGAGAGTGTGTGTCTGGTGATTGAACCTAGCTAGGACTTCTGACGGCCTAGGCAAGTGCTCCACCAGTGAGTTACATCCCCAGCCCTCTTTTTTACTTTTCATTTTGAGACAGGGCTCACTAAGCTGTCTAGGCTGGCTTTGAGGTTAAGGAGCACCCTCACATACTTGTCAAGCCAGAACAAATGAACCTATTAAGTTTTACTCTAAAAATGCTTCTTTCTATAATTAGTGTTTTGAACAGAATGTCACCTTGGAAGTGTGAAATCCTCCCAAACACTATATGAAATCTACCAATATGTCCAAAAGCCAGATCAATATACCAACCTCTTTAACAAACATAAAATAATTTTTTAAAAAATCTACCCTAGCTTAAAATAGCATTCTAAGAGGGGCTTAAATCATTTTGTTCCATTTTTAATTCACAGATGTTTACAATGTTGATTAAAATTTTCTTCTAAAGAAATAACAAGATTTTATAAATCAGTTATGGAAAAAATCCAACAATTAAAAAATAATGTAGAAAGGAAAATACCAGGGGAACAGGAAGGGAATAGAAAAAGGAGAAGCAAAAGAAAGAGAAAGAGAGACAGAGAGAAAGAAGAAGGAAGGAGGGAGGGAGGGAAGAAGAAAGAAAGGAAAGGAAGGAGGAAAAAAAGAAAAAAAGCTAGTATCCTCAGGGGAAAGTATTGGCCATACACAAAAGGGAAAAGATTATTAAAGAGTATTTTAGCAATGTACTAACAACATCAAAAAAGCCCAAGACGATGAAATTTTTAACTGAAGGGCTCAATGGGTAAGGTGCTTGCTCTGCACGCATGAGGACTGGGATTCAGATCCCAGCACCCACAGAAAGGCCAGGTGGGCATGATGGTGCATACCTATACAGTGGAGGCAGAGAGCGGATCCCCAGGACAAGCTGGCTATCTAGATTAGCAAAATCAATAAGCCTGGATTCAAGTGAGAGACTCCACCTCAGGAGATAAGACAGAAAACACCTGACCTCATCCTCTGGCCCTCACCTGCATGGGCAAACATGCATCCACACATGTGAATGTGCATACACACACACACAAAAAAAAAGATTTTAAGGTCTTTAAAATATATTTTTATTTATTTATTTGCAAGCAGAGAAACAGAGAAGAAAGAATATGAACTTGCCAAGCCCTCAAGCCACAGCAAAGGAATTTCAGACACATGTGCCAGCTTTGACATCTGCCTTTACATGGGTACTGGGGAATTAAACCCAGGCCAGCAGGCTTTGCAATCAAGCACCTTTAACAACTGAGTCATCTCCCCAGGCCCACAAAATATTTCAACTGAAAATTTAAACAAATTTTCCTTGTGCTTTATCTAATATGAACACATTTGGGTGAATGTTAGCTAATATAAATAATAAGTAATATGGATATCCCATTAAAAATTATAATCAGCCAAAGTCTTTTTGCTGTCAGAAACATCGGAAAGACCAAGATGATGGCTCTGTTGGTAAAGTGCTTGTTGCACAAGTATGGGTATCTAAATTCGGATTTCCAGAACCCATGTCAAGCTAGATGAGACAGCTCATGCCTGTGATCCCAGCACCCCTACAGTGCAATAGAAGGCTGAGACAGGAGAATCCCAGAAGCTCCCGGGAAAGCTAGCCTGGCCTATTCAGGGGCAAACAACTAAAAGCCTTGTCTCTGAGAGAATTGACACCTAAGATTGTCCTCTGACCTCCACAGGTAAACACGTCCATACACACACACACACACACTAAAAAAGATAACAAGTCAAAGGGAGGGCTACGGTTTGGTTTAGTGGTGGAGTATCTGCCCAGCATTAGTGAGGGTCTGGGTTCCATTTTCAGTACTGGAAAAAAAATCACAAAGAAATTTGTGACTCCCATTCTTTCGATTTAGTCCATGACTAAATTTATACCACTCCTATAAGAATCCCCCTCAAGAAATGGAAAGAACATTTCATGCCCAGATAAAGAATCCCAGAAGATGGAGAACAGAGGCTGCTTAGAATATCCGACTGCCAAGCATCCGTAATCCTCTCTCAGGCCACATACTTACTCTTCTCAGAGAAGAGATAGGCAGTTCTAATTAAGCTCCCTCCCACTTGTAATGCTCATTCTGTTTTCAAGCTAGCCTGAGAAATTTGCTGACAATGAAATTTCTACTTTAAATATTCAGCATGATTCTAAATGGGTTTCTTCAAATTACTCTTCAGTAGACTTTTAAAGCCAATACTGGAGAGATAAAGGTAATTAGAAATGGCCATCTAAATGGAGCTGCATCTCTTAGATGTCCTCCAAAGTACACCACACCCTGCTCTTACCCAGCTTCCTTAGAGTGTTCAATAGTTCAACCATTTGTCATTACACAACATTCATTTCATTTGCACATCACAAGATGTATTTCAGCCATTCCAATTAGTATCCCACTGTGTCACACACAAGAGAATGTTAATCACAAGAGCAACAGCAGTTAAACCCAAACAGCATACATAAAAAGGAAATACAAAGTGACAAATGGATGTCTCTTTTCAAGTGCTAGAAAAGCCAGTTAGCAATATGACCTTGGGCAAGTCCCTTCACCTTTCCTTATCTGTTGTGAAAACTGAATAAAATAATCTTACAAGAGGACTTGAAAAGTTGAAAGCAGTACACAAAAGTAAGGGGAAGCACTGATTATAGTTGCACAGGTAACGGTTTAGAAATTATTGGCATAGAGCTTTGGAAGAATGACAAATGAGGTCTATATCAACATACAAATTATACCCATTCTCCACATCGTAGAGGAGCCAAGTCCTCACTGAGACCCAGTGAAAATGGTGCAAAGTACTGTTACCGTGGCCAAGGAGAGACAGCACCATCTCTAATTCTAAAGTTTCTTATGTAAGTTCCTTATCAGCCTGACAGAGATGTATCAGAGCAAAAGGCACAGTGGATGAAGCAGAGCTTAAAGCTCTCCCACAGAGGCTAACTCCTTGCCAACTGGAACCAGATCGCTCTTTACAGGTGCTGGTGGATCAGTGTGAGAAAGAAAAAAAAAGCTGTATGTGTAGCTTCAGATTCTGACAGGAACCAAGACACATTTGTGATGTAAATCCTTAAACATATCACAACAAAAATTCTACCTAAAAACAAGGACAAATGTTCTCAGTGACTTCAATGATTTAACTCTGGTGAGAAGAAAACTAAAGATTATTCAAGAGTTCTCCATTGCTAGGATGAAGCAAGAAGCAAGTCTACAAAGTTCATATGGGTACAAGAGTTACAGGGTAAGTGAAATGTCAACTAAGGAATGGTGTCTGCACAAATTTCTCAGATCAAAGTGTATAGGCATAGCATAGGTGAAGACAACAGGAAAAAATGTTTAAGTGTCAAATAACTTATTTAACCCTCCAAGGGTTCAATACTCACAGGTAATGATCTGGATCAAATTTGGCCAGCTCGGCAGCCAGGCGCCTCTGCCTCCGCTCAGCCACAGGAGTGGACTCTGGGTCCTTGATGTCAATCACCTCACTCAGCTCATCCTAAAATGCCAGAACAACAATGATTGCTCTCTCCTGTTTTAGCACCAAAACCAATTTTGATTGGTGGCAAGGTGGGGAGAGGGGCTGTCAAAGTACAGAAGCAGCTGACTGATCAGTAAAGTACGACACCACCTGTGACTTTTAGATTGAAATCAACCATGTTTGCTGAGCATCTACTACAACCCAGGCCCTGTGGGAGACTCTCACATGGATTATCTCATGTACTCCTCACAGCAAACTGACCAACACAGATTAAAGCTATAAGGGCTTAGCATAAAAATCAGAATTCAATGCTCCTTGCTCCCCCACAAGTTAGCAGGAACATTTAATTCTCCATCCATTTCCCTGTTTAAAAACAGAGATCTGAAAGCTATGAGGGACAGGAAGAGTCTAAGCATTAGACATCTGCACACAGACTTTCTTCCTACATCTAATTCAGCCTGCCTCACAGGATTACCACCACAGACTCTAAACACACAACTGTGTACCTTCTACTCTGTGAGCTGTTTAAGGATTTACATAATTATGTTTATGACTTTCCATATGAAAAAAATATTTAATCCTAAGAATCAACCTCACTGGAATTATCTGAACTGAGATGTAAGCACAGTAGCATGCAACATGCTTCCAAAGCAGAGTTCTACAGAGCACATGTGGACAGAAATTGTGAAGTAAAGAATTCCTAAACTGTGCCTTTGCTTTATTCGTCCACTTCCCCACTACTGCCAACTCCAGTGAGAAACAAGGAAAATGGAGGAAGCTTAAAGCACATAAGCTGAAACCCATTGCTCCCTCCTGGTCTGAGCACTGGCCAGCCCAGCCGCTGATCTGAGGGTGCGCTTAGCCCCTGGCAGTACCGGGCACACTCAACTGCTCAAAGTTGTAATCACGCTTAGAGGAGACAAAGCAACACGAGAGGCATCAAATCCCATAAACCCTTTACCATGGCAGGGATTGAGTCAAGCCTCACAATTTTAACTTTGAATATTAATGGTCTTAACTCTAAAAAGACACAGGCCAACAGACCACCATCATGTTGGGAGTTAATCTTTGCCAGCTACAACACAGAGGGTCTAATATCTAGACCTTACAAAGAACTCAATAAACTTAATAAAATAAAATATCAAACAGCACTCTCACAAAATGAGGCTCTGAGCTTAACAGGAAATTCTCAGGAGGAAATACAAACAGCCAACTCTCATTTAAGAAAATGTTCAACATCCTTAACCATCAGGGAAACGCAAATCAAAACAACAATGAGATTCCACCTCACTCCAGTCAGAATGGCAATCATTAAAAAAAAATCTACCAATAAAAGATGTTGGCGAGGATATGAGGAAAAAAGGAACCCTCATCCACTGCTGGTGGGAATGCAAACTGGTACAACCACTATGGAAAGCAGTGTGGAGGCTTCTGAACAGGATAGATATAGAGCTACCTACCAGTGGATCCAGCTATCTCTCTACTGGGCATATATCCTCAGGACTCATTTCTGAACAGAGACATCTGCACAACCATGTTTATAGCAGCCCAATTCATAATAGCTAGGAATTAGAACCAACCTAAATGTCCATCTCTGGACAAACAGATATCAAAAATGTGGTACATATACACCATGGAATTCTACTCAGCAGTGAGGAAAATGATATAATGGAATTTATGATTAAAAAGGACCTTGAGGACTGGAGAGGTGGCTCAGAACTGCAAGTATCTCATTTGTGTTGCAGGCAACCAAGTGTGTGGCGGTTTGTTTTAGCAAAAGAAAGGAGAGGAAATGAACACAGTGCAGGTTACCCCACCTGCCATCTTCACAAGTGGGGTAACCTGCACCTCTTTACTGGGGTGGAAGGAGAAACAAACAAACATCATTAATACCATAGATTGTTGTAAGGATTAAATGAAATAATATGGGTAGATATTAAACGAAGTAGTACAGGCTTAATATACTCACTATGTCAGATCCCTTCTCTGCTCTATGACTCCTAGCTAACTTCCTGCCAAGTACAAATCCTCTCGCCGCTTGGGTTTCCTTACTTGCTACTGGCAATTAGATAAACGGAAGAGGGGTAAGACGCCCCGCTTTATTTTCACCCAGACACATATGCGTTCATAAATGACTTGGTAGGTAACTGTATTTTGGAGGGTAAACAAATTCCCAGAACCACAGTATTTAAAACACTACCAGACTCAGCTCTACATCATCTAGTCTGTCTTGTCTTACCCACTGGCTCAAGTACATGTGAGGCACACAATAGACTTCTTTCCATTTTGGGAGCACACCACTCAGTTCTACTCAGCCTCTGTACCTGCAGTGCCCTTCCCATCATTCAGAACTCAGCGCATGCCCATCCTCCTAACAAAGCAATACCCAGGCTCACGTACCATCATCCCTTTGTCACCTGTCACTCACCACAATGTTCCCATGTTTTCCAGCAGTGTGCCTGGCACACAGTACTAAGTTATTAGTCAATAGGCAGTGAGGAAGCCTGCTGTATTATACAGTAGGCACTGCCTGGGAGCTGGGGTGGAAGAAACCCAGTAACTCTCGTGGGAAACTGACCAGGAGGAAAGCAGCTCTTTTTCTTCCTCCCTTTTCTATCCTCTAGTCTCCAGATAGGACATCCATGTAGCCATGCAAGACACATGTCACATCACCTGACTGTTCACAGCTGGGCAAGCACCACCTGGGATTATTCTATGCAAAATCATCTCCATGGCCCTCCCTGCTCAGCAGGCAGTAATGAGACACTGAAGCCAACTAAAAAGCCAAGGAAGGGTTCCTGTGTAAAGCTGCAATGCTCCTCACACGCTCATGATTTGACTGCTGATGCCCCAACCCGTGTTGTGAAACCTTAAAGAGGTAGCACCTACTTGACCAAAATAAGCCCCTGGGAGTAGGTCCTCTACGACATGGTCTCAGCCTGGTCCCGTGTGATTATGAACAGCATCCACCACATACCCCATTCCCAATGAAGAACTGAAAGCATGAGTTAGAACAGTGCCTCCTCATGGTGATTCTACCAGGCACCGTGGTCGGAGAATAGCAAGCTACAACACAAAAGTCTGGCTGGAAGCACTGCTCAGCAGTAAGAGGCTTACACCACATATGACAGGAGCTGGATCAGATTCCTACCAACGATCAAGAAAGTTTGAGGCATCCATTAACCAAGGGAAAGAAAGAAAAAAGAATGAGTGTTTTACTACAGCAGAAAAACAGGATTCCTTTTTTCCTTTAAGAATTGCTGACCAGAGTCATTGACCTCCTCACCAACAACACACAAAGGAAAAAAAAAAAAACTGGCTACCTCTTATACAATTCATAACCCCCTGCCCCACGGACTGATCCATTAAGTCTACCAAGGAGGGCCCCCAGCAAGGAGGAGGGAAATAGGGGTATCATTGCAAGATTTTCTCATATAATGTATCTAATTAGTAACAATAAATATGTTAAAATATTTTTTAAATTCTAAAAATTAAAAAAAGAATTGCTAAGAAGCAGGCGTTGGGAAGATGGCTCCGTGGTTAAAGGGACACGCTTGCAAAGCCTGCTGGCACAAATTCAATTCCCAAGCCATCTATATAATCCAGGCCAAAACTGGTATAAGTGTCCAATGTACACTTGTATGGCATGCCCGTATACAACACACACACACACACACACACACACACACACACATACACACACACAGGCTTGCTGGCGAAGAATTACAGTGATCACCAGCCAGCCCTCTGAGCTATTTGAAGATGAGCACTGCCAAGTAAAGGTCATGGAAGACTTAAATCAGGCTTATGTTCATTTAAACCACAGACAAGGTAAGAGCCAATTCAGAGAGAAAATGAACTGTGTCACATCTGGCCACTGGGTCTTCTGGAAACAAAGGCCTCAGATCCTTGGGGCAGCCAAGGGAAAGCAAGGGCCAGCAAGCCTAGCATCCTGCAGCTGCAGCCATCCCAGGAGCTTGCTGGGTGGACGCCCAGAGACTCTAGGATCTTGGATGCAAGCAGCTACTAGCGCCAGCAGCCAGGGCGGTTGTCCAAGGGTGCCCTGGGGGCTGGCCGCAATTACAAAAAAGAAAGGAAGAACGAACGTGTGGATGTGCATATGGGGAGCAAAGAAAGGGGTGGTTAAAAAAAGAATTTGTTTCAGCAAAAATATTTTCGGTTTCTTCTCATTATCATATAAAATTTGCAACTAGTTTAAAAGCAAAATAAGTACACTATGTAAAGGGTTAAATTATTATTCAAAGACAACATTAGCCAGGTATTGGGACTACAGAATTTTTACTTTTTCTTTGTATTACATTTTTATAATGAATGCACATTAAATTTATCAATAGAAAAAACTAACCTTTCTCATTAAAGATGGGGGAAAGTAGCTACAAAAGAAAAGGCAAGCCCCGGCGTGGTGGCACACGCCTTTAATCCCAGCACTCAGGAGGCAGAGATAGGAGGATCACCATAAGTTCAAGGCCACCCTGAGACTACATAGTGAATTCCAGGTCAGCCTGGGCCAGAGTGAGACCCTACCTCAAAAAACCAAAAAAAAAAAAAAAAAAAAAAAAAAAAAAAAAAAAAAAAAAAAAAAAAAAAAAAAAAAAAAAAAAAAAAAAAAAAAAAAAAAAAAAAAAAAAAAAAAAAAAAAAAAAAAAAAAAAAGAAAGAAAGAAAGAAAAGGCAAAATATGACTAGTATACAAAATTTTACAGATATTTCTTGAACCATAGACAGAAACCAGAAAAACTAAACTCATGAAGAAACACTGTATTTGGAAAGCTGATTAGGTTTTAAAATTTCTATAAGGACTGGAGAGATGGCTCAGCGGTTAAAGGTGCTTGCTTGCAAAACCTGACAGCATGGGCTCCACTCACCAGTACCGAAGTAAAGCCCGATAACCAAACTGGCACATGCGTCTAGAGTTCATTTACGGTGGCAAAGGTCCTTGTGTGCCCATTCTCCCTCTAACCCTTTAATTCTCTTTACTTGCAAATAAATAGTAAAAAATGTAAAAAATAAAACTATATTAAATGAGAAGAGATATTCTGTCATGGTTTGATCCAGGTGTCCCCCACAAACAAATGTGTTGTGAATGCTCGATCCCCAGCTGATGGCAGTTTGGGTATTAGAACTTCACTGGAGCTGCGTTGTTGAGGGTGGGCTTATGGGGGTTATAGCCAGCTTCCCCTTGCCAGTATTTGGCACATCTTCCTGCTGCTGCTTGCAGTGCTGTGGCGGAGGTGATGTTCACCCTCTGCTCATGCCATTGTTTTCCTTGAGATCATGGAGATCCCTCTCGAGTCCCTAAGCCTAATAAACCCATTCCTCCCATCAAGCAGCTTTTGGTTGGGTTCTTTTTGTTGCAGCAATGAGAGAAAGGTTGATCACCACATATTCTAAATACTATAACTATGATAGCCTTTTACAGTTGTATTTTCTAGCTTCTTTATTAAGAAAAAAAAGGTCATACCACTAATCTATGTAATCTATGTATCACTCAGTCTTTAATCACTTGGTACGGCTCTCACAAATAGCAGTTATAATACAGACTAGGGCTGTGGATATGGCTCAGTGGTTACTTGTACTTGCTTACAAAGCCTACTGGCCCAGGTTCAATTCCCCAGCACCCACGTAAAACCAGATACACATGAATCTGGAGTGTTTGTAGCAGTAAGAGCTATGGCATGACCCTGCCCACACACATGTTCAAATAAATTAAAAGTTTCAAAACTACAGAATTGGCAAGTGATAAAATTATGAGATTCTTCTATAGTATCTATAGTATCTCATCAAACATACCTCCCTCACTATGATTACTGAAATCCCAGTTAATTCCTAACTGTCACAAACTACACCATATCCCTCAAATTTAATTCATGTAGGAACATCCATTGGTATGTCTCAGGGTACAAGACACTCATCTACCAATGGACATTGTGATTTCACAATGGGGCATTGTGATGTCACATTGGGGCACTATGATGTCACAGTGGAGCATTATGATGTCACAGTGTGCATTGTGATGTCATAGTGAGGCATTATGATGTCACAGTGGACACTGATTTCACAATGGGGCATTGTGATGTCACAGTGGGGCACTGTGATGTCACAGTGGAGCATTATGATGTCACAGTGTGCATTGTGATGTCACATTGGAGTATTGTGATGTCATGTTGGGCATTGTGATGTAAGAGTGGGGTATTGTGATGAAACAGAAGCGTATTGTGATGTCTAAGTGGGGCACTGTGATGTCACCATCTTCACTGTGATGTCATGTGGGCATTGCAATGTCAAAATGGGCATTGTGATGTCTCTGTGGTTCATTGTGATGTCACAGTGTGGTTTTGTGATGTCACAGTGGGGAATTTTGTGATGTAAGAGTGGTGCATTGTGTTGTCACAGTGAGGCATTATGATGTCACAGTGGACATTGTGATTTCACAATGGGGCATTGTGATGTCACAGTGGGGCACTGTGATGTCACAGTGGAGCATTATGATGTCACAGTGTGCATTGTGATGTCACACTGGAGTATTGTGATATCATGTTGGGCATTGTGATGTAAGAGTGGGGTATTGTGATGTCACAGTGGGTAACTGTGATGACACAGAATCGTATTGTGATGTCACAGTGGGGCATTGTGATGTCACCATCTTCATCAGTGTGAAGTTATGTGGGCATTGTGATGTCAAAATGGGCATTGTGATGTCACTGTGGTGCATTGTGATGTCACAGTGTGGTTTTGTGATGTCACAGTGGGGAATTTTGTGATGTAAGAGTGGTGCATTGTGTTGTCACAGTGAGGCACTGTGATGTCACAGTGGGGCATTGTGATGTCACAGTGGAGCATTATGATGTCACATTGGAGTATTGTGATGTCATGTTGGGTATTGTGATGTAAGAGTGGGGTATTGTGATGTCACAGTGAGAAATTGTGATGACACAGTGTGGTTTTGTGATGTCACAGTGGGGAATTTTGTGATGTCAGAGTGGTGCATTGTGTTGTCACAGTGAGGCATTATGATGTCACAGTGGACATTGTGATTTCACAATGGGGCATTGTGATGTCACAGTGGGGCACTGTGATGTCACAGTGGAGTATTGTGATGTCATGTTGGGTATTGTGATGTCACAGTGGGGCATTGTGATGTCACCATCTTCATTGGGTTGTCATGTGAGCATTGTGATGTCAAAATGGGCATTGTGATGTCACTGTGGTGCATTGTAATATCAGAGTGTCGTTTTGTGATGTCACAGTGGAGAATTTTGTGATGTTAGAGTGGTGCATTGTATTGTCACAGTGAGGCATTATTTTTCTTACATACATACATTCAGAATTTTTAATACCAAATTAAATATTTTGAAACTTAAAATGTTCAGAACCTCTGGGACCTAATGGGCGTAACCTCTACTATGAGAATTACTACTCACATTACAAAACCATTGGTGCTCACTCACTTGTGCAGCCTTTTCTTACTAAACTGAAAGAAACTAGACGCAAACTTTAGGAGAGAGCAATGTTCATTAAGCTAATCTTTGAAGAAGAGCTTAGTGATTTTGGACTGTCGAACTCAATGGCTGAGAATCATAAACATTAAACTTGGGGGTTGATTTCTGATGGGAAAAATAAGGCAGTCATCAGGGATGGACAGACAGGAAAGCCAGTGATGATGTTTCATTTTTTAAAGTTGTGATTAAGTATGCAGGTACTTGTCCCTTAAGTTATTACACTCCAAAAAAAGTAATTTCACATATTCATGTGTTACAATGTGCTACTCCAATAGTACAAACTACTCTTGTGTTTTCAAGTACCTGCTAAAAATAAACTTTTTCATTTGTGTGTCCACACATTTGTAAATGTGTTCATGTGTATGAGAGCAGATGCCATGGCCCAGGTGTGGAGGTCAGAGGATAACTTTTCAGGCCCACCTCATTTAAGGCTGGGTTTCTCTACCTTGCTCTGCTGCTGCTGTTCTTTTTGCTGAGCTCGCTGAGAGCTTCTGCGAAATTCTCCTGTCTCTGCCTTCCATCTCACCGTCAGTGTGCTAGAATTACAGGAGCCCATCCTGGCTCTGGCTTTTGACTTGTGGTCTGAGAACCAAACTTGGCTACTCAAGCTTGAACTGCGAGTGCTTCATCCCCTGAGCCACCTCTCCATTCCCTAAAACTTAATTTTTTTAAAGAATATTTCAGAATAAAAGCCAAGTATGGTGTCACAACCCTGTAATAGTAACACTTGAGAGGATCAGGAGTTCTGATACACAGTGAGTTTGAGGCTAGTCTAAGCTACATGAGACACTGTCTCAAAAAGAAACACAACAAAAAGAGAAGCATCTCATAAAGTTTGTTCAAAATCAATCTGAACTGCTTACAAAAGATTTACAGTAGATACAGCACTTGTGACCTAAAAGGGACGGAGCCACACCTGGACTATGGTGCTCCCACAGCCCCTATGGAGAAGAAAGTCCTCACAGGAACTGGGCTCTGGCACATTCAGGAACTGATGCAGGAGGATAGTGAGTTCAAGGCCAAAATGGGCTACAAACCATGTCTCTAAAGCAAAACCAAATGAATAAATGACTCAATAAAATCCCTCAGAAGGCTCGTTCCTGAACAGCAAGCAACTTAGCCCGCAAGTTGCCTGGCATCAGGAGTACTTTCAGCCTGAATGGAGAGTCTGTACTTAGCATAGGTGACATTTTCTGCCCTCATTTATAGCTTTGGACTGGCAAGCCCCCAACAGACTGACTCCAAACCAGTTTATGGCCAAACAACTGAGGTCCATTCACTGTTGCTCTTGCTGCAGACAGAGCTGCCTCAGTCCTACCACCTCGGAGATCACCAGGGACATGAGAGCAGAGGAGACACGGGCAGACATGGCAAGCAGAAAAATAAGCTTTTTAAGACATGTTCATCAGCATTCCTTGCTCCTGAGTAAATCTGTTCTTTTTCAGGAATCTTGAGAGTAATTTAAATTTTTCAAGGGACGGCATCTTTATAGTATTCTATACTTTTCAGAGTTTTCATATGTACTATCTCCTTTCTAAAAAATCTTATAAAGTAGGTGAGCAAATGTATTCCCACATCACCAAGAGAAAACTTATTTGTGAAAAATGATTACCAAGATATTTCAAATGTAAAGAAAGGCAGAAATGAAAAAAAAAAATGTAGGTCCCTTTCCTTTTCTTGATAGACTCAAATAATGGCTGGGCATCTCTATTTGGAAAATCTAAAATGGTCCCAAATCTGAAGCTTCCTGAGCAACACTGGAATGAATTTTCATTTGACCCCCATCAAGAATAAACTGAACACCGTGTGCATCAAAAACAAAACAATGTGCTCAGACAACACAACCTCATCATTTAAATGGAATGCACATATGCAATCTCAGCCTGGAGAGGATGAGGCAGAGGATCACAAGTTCAAGGCAAGCCTGAGCTACACAGATTCTGTCTCAAAAAGAATCATGATAAGACAAAACAAAACAAAACAAAAAGCACACAATCTCTCTTGCAGGAAATTCTGCCCCTGTAGACAGAAAGCAGAACTATGTCCTGCCATAGCACATCCTCCACTTTTTAAAATAATATAGCTTTCCAGAAAGCAGGAGAAGAGAGGGGTTCTATTTTGTATTCTGCACGCTGAATGACAGCAGCAGGAAGTCAGCAAGAGCAGTGAGACTGGGAAGAGGCATGAGGAAATGGAAGGGGATGAGCACCTGAATGATTGACTACGAGAAGGAGCTGGCTTTGGGCTCTTTGTTGGTTCATCTCTGGTTGTCAACTTGACAGGACTTTCAATCACCATGAAAACAAAACTTTGGGTGTCAGTGAGGGTTTTCTAGATTACGTGAATTGAGGGGGGGAGATTCTACCCTGCTTATGGGGAGCACCATCCCATGGGCTGGTTCCTGGACTGGCTCAGCAGCAGTATCCATCTCTCTGCCCTGCTTCCTCACTGTGCTGACTGTGACCAGCTCTGCCTCAAGCTTCAGCCACCATGATTTCTCTGACATGATGGACTGGATCCTGGAACTGTAAACTGAAATAAACTTTTTCCCTTAAACTGATTTTTGTCAAGTATTGTGTCCCTGCAATCTTTATTTAAAAAACAACCAGGGTAAGCCAAATTTAAGTTGAAACACCCAAACAAGAAAACCTTGTACCCCAACCCAAACTCTCCCAGAAAAACAGCACACCTGTAAACGCCGAAAGACTCCTGACCGTAGGTTTCCAAACCCATAGTGGCACTGAGAATTCAAAGCACTTTCTGACAACTCTTCGTAGGGTGTCTGTTCAATTTCCCAATCAAACTCTTCATCATCATCTTCCACTCTTTCCTCAGAAACCCCAGAAGCACCTAAGTGTGATAAATATTTTTTTTAGTACTGGGTTTCCTAAATACAACAAAGGGAAGAAAAAGTGTACAAAAATATTTACAGATCTACTATTCATCATGGCTAAAAAAATTTTAAATGAACTGACCCAAATGTTTATCTACAGTAGGGGATGCAATAAATGAGGTATACTCAAAATGAACCACCACATAATAATGAAAGCAGAGGTCCTTTGCTACAAGAGTCTCATAATAAAGTTGAGTGCAAGAAGCCAGACTCCCCCCAAAAAAAATACATACTATATGTACATACTATAAGAATCACAAATGCAATTCAAAAACTGGTCACCTTGAAGAGGAGAAAGAGCAAAGCAACTGGGAAGAGACACAGGTAGGGTTTCAGGGTACTGAGCATTCCAGTTCCTGACCCAGCAGGAGTTCATATTCTATAACTCACTCAACTACTTACTCCTGACAGGACATTTTCTTTCTTTTTTGGGATTTTTGGTGATGCTGTTTTAAGGTAGGGTCTCACTCTATCCCAGGCTGACCTGGAATTCACTATGTAGTCTCAAGGTGGCCCTGAACTCACAGCGATCCTCCTACCACTGCCTCCTGAGTGCTGGAATTAAAGTGTACGCCACCATGCCCAGCTCACATATTCTTTTATTGGTCCAAAAACTCGACTGGTCTACTGGTTCACTACTGGTTAGGCCTCAATCATAAAAGTCACTTTCATATGACTATGTATGTTGTCACCTAAAGTTTTTTTCCCAACTTCTTTCCTTAGAAACACACAGTGTTACAAATATTTCCATTCATCTTCATTTCTTCCCAAATACAACAAACATACCTATTTCTTGAACAAGTGGTTTGGCCGACCGGGATTTTCTTGGTGCGAGAAGAGCAGTTAACATGTTCAGCCCCTCAAAATGCTCTCCAGGAGTTTCCTTGGGCAATCGAATGGTAAAAATTCCTTAAAGAGAATATTTTATGCTTAGACAGATAAAAATATTCAAAGATTTTACAAATATATGCAAGATTAATGTATATTGTGGTAATACTAAATCCACGGAAGAAAATCTTTGCTAGCAATACAGCTAATAGACTATCTATAATATATAAAGAACTAAAAATAGAGGCTGGAGATGGCTCAGTAATTAAAAGAGCTTCCTTGCAAAGTCTGACAGCCCGGTTTCAATTCGCCAGTACTCATACAAATCCACATGCAAAAAGTGGCATGTGTGCCAAGAGTTCATTTGCAGAGGAAGGAGGCCCTGGCATGCTGACCCTCATTTCTCTCTAATCATAAAAATTAAGTTTAATAAAAAACTAAAAATATTAAGTAACCTTACCAATAAATGGGCTAATGAAGTTTTCCAAAGATGAAGAACAAATCCTTAGAGATCTCAAGATTTCATGTTACCCTAGGTCAGAATGGCTATCAAAAAAAATTATACATATATATATATGTATATATATGTATATATGTACATGTGTGTATATATTGTATTAGGGTTCTCTAGAGGAACAGAACCAACAGAATGAATTACAGTGAAAAAGGGGGTCCATTGAATTAGCTCAAGGCAGTCCCACAATTGCAGTCTGCAAGTGTTGGGTCCCAGCCTAACTGAGCAACCTTAAGCTAAGTTTTAGAATATGGAGTAGCTGATAAGCTTTGTTCCTGCTTGCTGAATTCCCTGTAGCTGATAAGCTTTGTTTAGGCTTGTTAAGTTTCACTTTACTGGCGATGTAACCAACTACCCTGCTGATTGGCTGTAAAGCAATGTGTCCTAAGGAGGCGTACTTTGCTCTGCTGTACTTGGCTGATTGGTTCCCACCAAAAAGTTTGAATCCTATTGCTTAAGAGGAATAGGCGGGACAATGCAGCCTGTGGTTATAAAAAGGGCTTTGGATGCCCAATAAAGTGAGATTTGCCCAACATTTCTCCTGGTGGCGTGAGTTTTGCCTGACCGTCGCCTCACCTCTCCCCAATCAAGCCCTTTCTCCTGCTGGCCAGGAGACATGGGCTAACAGCAGGGGGCAGGGGTCTGCAACCCCCAACATGCAAGCCCAAGAGTCAAGGAGCAGGTAGTTGCTCAGTCCACATGGCTGGATGCCTCATCAGTCCCAATCCAGCACTGAAGGCCTAAAGGCTTCCTGGGGAGCTGCTGGTCTTCAGTTCAGGCTGGAAGGCTGAGGAAGCTTCCAATGCCTACAAAGAGATGCATGACAAGCACCAGCAAACAAGCAGGCAGAGGGAGAGAGCTTTCCCCTTTATATAGCCTTAGGGTGGGGCCTTGCAACCCTATCCCAGACTTGTTGGCTTCCTGAGTCTCTGAAATCTCCTTCCTGCACTGCCCTTCCAGGAAGGAATGTTTGTTCTAGCTTCCCTGAGATTCCTTATATTCTGCCCCCCTACTGAGAGGGCTGCCTTCTTGTGAACAACATCAGAGATCCACCTAAGATTACTAAAAAGGTCAAGATGACAACAAAACCATCACAAGTCCACCACTTGTCAACTTGACATCAAAACATATCTCCTTACATCATACTTAATTTCCAAATGAAGACAGTAACAAGATCATAATTCCACCTAACATGATATACTACCCACATACAACTGCAAATGCATAATCTCCCCCAACACAAGGCAAGGTCCCTTGAGGAATGTTTAATCTCTAATCTCTAATAAATTAAATATAAATTCAACAATGATTAACTAATGATATAATTTCAACATTAATTACATAATAGAGAAATAGAGGAAAACAAAGGTATTGGTGTACATATGCATAAACATTCTTAGCAAAGTAAGACAAAAAAAAAAAAAAACTCATGGCAGTTACAGCCCTCGTCTTTGTAACTGGTCATGTAGCCTTAGCTGGTATTTGTGACTACTTTCTACTACCCATTCTGTATTTCCTCCACCTTCAGCAAGCACCTCAGCATGTCTTGGTTCTTTACCTGGAGAGGTGATCCATACTTTCATTCCTGAAGGATCTGGGTCATTTATCATGCTACCTTGATTGGGATGTTGTAGTTTCCCATTGGGATGTTGACTTTGATAACAGGGCATGGTGACACCAAGAGACTATATAGTCTCCTGCACTCCAGACATACTCTTCTTTGCCTCCATTGTGGAAGAGCAGTCCAAGTTCTCCCTGACAGTCTAGATCAATCACCCCTGCTAACATTGTAAATCCTTTCTTGGTCTGTTGACCGGAGGGCATCAAGAGACCAAAGTGACCAGGGGGAGTCTTAGCTTCCAGTTCAATGGAATGCTCTTTGTGCCACCTGGCAAAAGCACTCTCCACCTCTGGAACCAAGACTTCTAGGCCAGTGGAGTATAAGGTTGCAGGAACAGGAAGCAAAAATTTGGCTAATGGGTCACTTGGGGTGATGGTAAGTGGTGCCATTCTCATTTCCACCCCTTGATTCCTGGACCAGTGGATCCAGGCTATAGGAGAAACACTGGTTTAGAACATGCACAGCTTGCTGGAGAACCCTGCCCCAGCCCTCCAGGCTAGTGCCACCTGGTTGGCACCATAACTGGGTCTTTAAAAGGCCATTCCACCATTCTATCAAGCCAGTTGCTTCAGGGTGGTGGGGCACATGGAAGGACCAGTGAATTCCATGATCATAAGCCCACTGTTGCACTTCCTTGGCTCTGATATGAGTTCCTTGGTCTGAAGCAATGCTGTGTGGAATACCATGATGGTGGATAAGGCACTCTGAGAGCCCATGGATAGTAGTTTTTGTAGAAGCACTCCAGGCAGGAAAAGCAAATCTATACCCAGAATAAGTGTCTATTCTAGTAAGGACAAAATGCTGCACTTTCCATGATGGAAGAGGTCCGATGTAGTCAACCTGCCACCAAGTCACTGGCTGGTCTACTCGAGGAATGCTGCCATACTGGGGGCTCAGTGTTGGTCTCTGCTGCTGGCAGATTAGACACTCAGTAGCAGCCATAGTCAGATCAGCCTTCATTAATGGAAGTCCATGTTGTTGGGCCCATGCATAACCTGCATCCCTGCCACCATGGCCAGTTTGTTCATGGGTTTATTGAGCAATGATAAGGATGGCTGAGGAAGGAGGTTGGCCACTATCCACAGAATGGGTCAGCTTATCAACTTGATTATTAAAGTCATCCTCCAATGAAGTCACCTGATTAGCATTAACATGGGACACAAGTATCCTTATATCCTTTGCCCACTCAGAGAGGTCTATCCACATATATCTCCCAAATGTCTTTCTCACCAATTTTATAATTGTGCTCTTTCCAAGTCCCAGACTATCCAGCCAAACCATTGGCTGCAGTCCATGAATCAGTGTACAAACACACATCTGGCCATTTTCCTTCCAAGCGAAACATACAACCATGTTCACTATCCAAAGTTCTGCCCTTTGTGAAGAGTTCCACTCACCACAGTCCTTCAGAGTTGTCCCAGAATCTGACTGTAATGCTGCGGCTGTCCACTTCTGGGAGGTGCCTGTATAATGTGCTGAGCCATCTGAAAACCATGCCCTAGTCCTCACCTCCTCAGTCAGTTGATCATAGGGCACACCCCATGATGCCATAGGTGCATGCTTAGGGACAGAGGCACTGTAACAGGAATAGCAACCATAGACATTCAGGCAACTTCCTCATGCAACTTGTGCCTTCATGGCCTGCTCAGGCCTGATCATGAATATACCACTCCCACTTGATGATGGACTGCTGCTACGCACAGCCAACTTTATGGCCTGGTGGGTCAGACAACACCCAGCTCCTAATGGGCAGCTCAGATCACATAGTAACCTGATGGCCCATTGTCAAGCGTTCAGTTTCCACTAAGGCCCAATAGCAGGCCAAAAGCTATCTCTCAAAGGGGGAATAATTGTTTGCAGAAGATGGCAGGGCCTTAATCCAAAATCCCAAAGGCCTCCTCTGTGATTCATCTATGGGGGCCTTCCAAAGACTCCGGACAGCATCCATATCAGCCACTGACATCTCAAGTACCACTGGATCTTCTGGATCATATGGCCAGAGTGGTAGAGCAGGCAGGAACTGGTAAGAACCTCTTTCTTGTTCTGGGCCCCACTGAAAACTAGCAGCCTTCTGAGGCACTTGGTATATGGGACAAAGTAGCACACCCAAGTGAGGAATGTGCTGCCTCCAAAATCCAAATAGGCCAGCAAACATTGTGCTTCTTTCTTAGTGGTAGGAGGGGCCAGGTGCAACAACTTATCCTTCACCTTAGAAGGAATATCCCCACATGCCCCACACCACTGAACACCTAGAAATGTCACTGAGGTGGAAGGTCCTTGAATTTTGGATGGATTTATTTCCCCTGATGCACATGTGCTGTACCAGCAACTCCAGAGTAGTTGCTACCTCCTGCTCATTTGATCCAATCAACATAATATCATCAATAATGAACCAACATGACACCTGTGGAAGAAGCAATCAACCAGCATCATTATGCACCTTACTTTTCCACAAATATTCAAAAGTTTTAGATGTTGAGTGAATAAATTCCTTGTTCCTCACAAGAGGTGACTCAGGATCACCAAGTACATCTAACACACAAAGCTCTTTAAATAGTTTACACTGGGGGGTGGGAGAGATGACTTAAGCATGAAGCTAAGCCAAAATGAGTTTAAAATCATAAAATCCTCACTTGCACACTGTAACCTACTGAGCAAGTACTGGGCATCGTCTGGCAAGAGGGGCCATGAATAGAAGGGGAGAGAGTCTAAGCATGTGAAAAATTGATCAGTCTGGCAACTCCTGGTCCCAGTTATCGGCTCCTTCCCTCACTGAGCCGTTGACCAAAGTGAACCATGAGGTCCCCAAAACAAGACAGGATTCTGTCAAAGCTCTTGAATGCTCACCCCAGGCCTGAGGTAGGATCCTGTTGCTGAAGAAACTACAGTAAGCTAGCTATCAGCATCAAGAGACCCTTCGAGGTCCAGAATGGTAATCAGCCCCCAGATGGTAGTTAGTGCAGTACTAGAAGGCACTGCATAAACTGCCAGGGGAAGCTGGTCAACGACAGCTGGAGTAAACAAAGACCACTGACATGAAATGCAGTCTGCCGCCATGAGTAAGCTGAACACACTTCCTACTGGGAGAGAACAGCAAACCAAGACTTGTTGGTTTCAACTGAAATAGCTCAGTTGGGAGAGCATTAGACTGAAGACTTGTTGGTTTCCTGAGTCTCTGGAATTTCCTTCCTACACTACCCTCCTAGGAAGGGATGTTCATTTCTAGCTCCTCTGAGCTTCCTTTACATCCTTCCCCCTACTGAGAGGGCTGCCTTCCTGTGAACAACATCATAGATCCACCCCCCCAAGATTACTAAAAAGGTCAGGTTGACAACAAAACTTAACCATCATGTGTGTGTATGGGGGGGGAGAGGGAAACGGGGGGGGGAGGGGGAGAGAGAGAGAGAGAGAGAGAGAGAGAGAGAGAGAGAGAGAGAGAGAGAAAGAAATACTGGTAAGGGTGTGGTGGGAATGTAAATTAGTCCACTATCCAAATCAGTATGGAGGTT
Source organism: Zapus hudsonius (assembly GCA_004024765.1). NCBI lineage: Eukaryota > Metazoa > Chordata > Mammalia > Rodentia > Dipodidae > Zapus > Zapus hudsonius. Next base: position 47,947 of record PVHP010007820.1, read on the forward strand.
CCTCAATAAACTAAAAATAGAATTAGCTTATGACCCAGCTGTACCATTCCTGGGTATATAACCAAAAAAAAAAAAAAAACGGAAGAAAAACAGCAATTAACCAACAGTTACTTATAAAATATATTCCTGGGATAAGGGTAGCAAACCAACACAGAGAAGTAGCAGTTTTGAAATTATACAAATAAAGCAAAGATGGCTTAGTAGTTTCCTTGAGATTTCAAGAGGTAATCACCCTACAGCCTGTCCAAATCTGTGCACATACACACACGTTCTATTTCTTCACATACATTCTGTTTACATACATCCTTGATTCTTTCTATGCTTATGGACCTCATCTACACTCTTAAGGACCTAGTTCTTTTGTTTTGCTTCTTTTTCCTTTATTTTTCCAGTCTTTCTAAGTATCCCTGATCAGCCTTGAACTCATGATGAATGATTGTACTGCCCCAGGCTCCTGTGTGCCAGGATTACAGGTGTGTGCTTCTAATATTTTAAACATTTTACCTCTTTCAGTGCACTGAACTTAATTGGAATATGTCAGATATAACTCAACCTAAATTACTATCATATACACAAGCTTTCTAAACTCCATGTTCTTTTAAAATTTAATGACTTTATTTCCACATACGACCTATCTCTATGGAAGGAGATGACCAGTAGAACAGCAGTTTCCTTGTGCATTATGAGTAACAGCTTTATCATTTAACTCCTTTCTTTATTCTTCCTTTTTTACCCTAGTTCATGGGGACCAATCAAGTCACTGAATAAGTTACACAAGGGTACACAAGGTACTCATTCCAAATCCAGGGGCAAAGAAAAAGCCACTGGCTTCTGGAAAAGGAAATAAATGGTTTTGTGGTTAGCTAAAGAGAGAGACTTATCCATCATGAGAAGAAAATCCAGTTAGTCTTTAAATGCCATCCAGGCATAGTTTCTCATCTATCCATTATTAAAATTCAAGTTTGAAAACTGAACAAGACTCCATTCAAAAGCTTATAAATCACCTATACCTTTTAAAATCCATCATGTCACATTCTAATTTTTACTTTTAAACATTTACTAAACGTAGGAGAAGCACTTCCAGAAAATGGAACTAAAATTTAACTTTAAATATTGTTGTAAAATAATTTAAAGGACTGAAGAAATTATAATTGTCAAGAAACTTCCATAATAGGCACCATTTAAGAACAAGTTCTGGAGCACACAGCACCTGCCAGATATCTAAAGACTCCCATAAAGAGTGTAGGTGTGTGCTACGTGTGGTGTGTGCTGTGGTGTACGCACATGTGAGTGCACAGATGCATGCACAGAGGCCAGAGAACACCGGGAATCCTCGAACACTCTTATTTCCCCCATTTCCTTAAGACATGTCTCTCCCTTAACCAGAGCTGCTGTTTTGGTCAGCGAGTCACTCACAGGGCTGGGGTTACAAATGTGCATAGCCACAACCAGCTTTTTAGGTGTGTGCTGGGAATTGAGCTCAGATGATCCCAGGCCCTTTCAGTCCCTCATGCTTAAGTGGCAAGCTCCTTACCCATTAAGCATAGGCTTTTATAGTGTCTTTAAAAAAATTTATTTGAAAGAAAAAGAAAAAGAGAGACTAGCACACCAGGGCATCCTGTCCTTGCAAATAAATTCCAGACACATGTACCACTTTATGTGTCTGACCTTATGTGGGTATTGGGGAACTGAACACCCGCAGGCATGCTCTGCAAGCAAGCATCCCAGCCAGTATGCTTCACAAGCAAGTGGCTTTTACCACTGAGCTAGAGCTCCAGCCTCATTCATAGTATCTTGAAAGACTGTTATGTAGACACTCTAGCATATAGAATCCACAAAACAGTATCCACAATTCCAAAGACCATACCTTTATCCACATCATAGGAACCTTGCTCACGTCCGTTTTCTACAATCCTTCCAGGAAGAGTTAATCTGCAGATTTAACACAATGCTACATGAAGTCCCTAAATTATAACACAGAAGTGATCATCAGTAATAGTACATTTTTATCCATTAAAATCTAACAATCATATACATGACAATTCTTTGGCAGTTTTTCAACCTTTATGAATAAATAACCTAGATTCCTTAGCTAACTAAGTAAAAATTATAGATGAAGCAGCTTTCTATTTGAATACCCTTCACCAACAAATCAGACTGAAAAAGAAAAACCGAAATAAGCATAAGCTATAAATGTAGTTGTAATTGTTCTATTTTCTAAATTATTGTTAATTTCTTACTGCAACTTCCAGGTTAAAATTAATCTTTTATGTGTAGGAATAGGGAAGAATAGTATTAGTAGGGCTCACTACCACCCATGGCTTATCCACTGGGGAGAGAGACCTAGGAAAGGATCTGTCATGGATAAGGGGCGACTACATATATTCAAGTTGGCAAGCAAACAAGGATCTAATTGTGGTACCTGCACAGTGAAGACGTCAGCTTGACTGGAGAGAAAGGTTTTAGTCAGAAAGAGAAGGGAAATAACACATCAGTGCAGCCTGCAGAAGAGTGGGCCCCTCTCCAAGGATGGCTGTTATGACTGTTCAGCATGGAGAAGTCTAAAAAAGACTAGTGCAGCCAGCCTTTTGTGAAGACTGGGGAAAACCACCACAACTCCTGAAGCAGGACACAGCAGGGAAGCGGAAGTCAGTCAGCTAGTTGTCTGGTGGAGCAGGGCAAACACAGTGAGAACAAAGGAGTCAACAAACAAATGTCCTGAGAAAGGCAAAAAGACTAGTGGTCTGTGAAGTCACCAGTTAGCCCACTGTCAGGTCCAGAGAGAGGCAGGGAGCATGCATGTGGAGCCGGAGGCAAGACGAGATCAGGAAAGATGGAGAAAGAGAGTGATAGGACAGAAACACAAGGTGACACAGTCTAAACACCAGTTTCAAGTGGGTTGGGTTTTCCTTTGTCAAGCTTCATGGCCCTTTCCCTCAGGCTACAAAGTTCTTCAAAATGCAGGCATATTTCTCAAAGCAGATGTAACACCAACCATCATCTCGATTTACTTGAATGGTAAATTCCGTGTACACTCCTGAAACTAGCCCCGCCCTGCGTAGGCGCCACAGATGATTAAGTGTAAAGCTCTAGACATAAGCGATGCCCCAACAAGCAGCCCAGACACAGATAAGATTGGGAACACAGAAGATAATGGTGAATATTCTCTAGCTCCCACACTGTGATCCTTTCTCAAATGACTTTTGATTTGGTTGAAGGTTAAAGTCAATTGCTTCAGTTTTTACTGTGTGTACCTCCCTACATATAGAAAAGTTTATGTTTTCAATATATTCAGCTATTTGGAGTAATGTATAGATAAGGTTTTTTTTTACTATTCATCTGTTTATACTAAAATGTAAAGTTCTACATGTTTTATAAAGTATTTTAATCAAAAATAAAATAAAATAAAAGACCAGGTATAGTAGCACATGCCTTTAGTCTCAGTACTCAGGAGACTGAGCCAGGAGAATCGTTGTGAGTTCCAGCATGGGGAACTACAGGGTGAGTTCAAGGTCAGCCTGAAATAAAATGAAACTCTACCTCAAAATAAAATAAAGGCAGGGCTTCCAGTTAAGATGATGAGTAGCCAATGCAGCCGGGAAGGGGACGGGTAGGGGCAGAGAAACACACAATGACACTCTCTACCAAAAAAAATAAAGGTGTCTAAGGAGTTGACTCCAGCAGAGAAGCAAGAGAGACCCAGAGCTTTCAGCAACCACACAACCAGCCAGAATTCACTCCAGCCAAGGCTCTGTGGTCCCCTGAGAAGAGCTACACACCAGACCCTGGCAGATCAGAACTGGATCAGAACTACAGTGAAGGGATTCTCCACTCACATTGGCCTGCAAAGTCAAAATTCTGAAGTCGACAACAGGCTCCAGCTGGGCAGCTCTGGAACAACTTCAGGCACTCTGCATAGTCTCCCCTCCCCCAAGCACGGGAACCAATGGAGATCTCAGGATGCCAAGTGACCCCTCATCCACACAGCATCCAGCACAGCTGATCTCAAGTGCAGAAGATCTACCATCCTAAGGAACACAGCCAAGCCCACAGTGCAACAAGGAGGGAGCCAGCCTGCCCCAAAAGGTAAACAGGGCCATTGAACACCAGGGCAGCGCAGGCCCCAAAGCCAGGGATATAGGCCTGCACTGGAAGTGAGAATCCCAGAGAGGAAAACAATTCCTAGCCCACTATGACAAGAATACTGAGGTGTTAGATTTGATTTATATATTTTCCGTCAACTTTGCCATTCTTAAATAAGTTGTGTCTGGAGGTTGACTTTTGTCGCTTTTGGTATTTCTTGATCTATAGTGCCTTTGTTTTCTTTTTCTTCTATCTTTCTTGGGGACAGAGTCTCACAGCGGTCCATGCTGACCTGAAACCCATTGCAGCCCAGGGATCTCAGCCTCCCAGTTGACAGGATTAAGGGTGAGAGCCAATAAGCCCAGCCATTTTAGGGCATTTGGCTTTGTCAGTTTGCCTGTTTGTTTTAATCCTCACTTGTGTATAAATACTCCAGGGTGGTTTTGTCTGTGTGCATATATTGCTCAAGTGGATTTTAAATTTTTTCTGTATTTTTCTCCACCCAGCCTAGTACTGGAATCTTCCTACAACTTTGCCTACCCACAGCTTGTTTACATTCCTTCTCGTTCTAACCTTTTTCACACTCTTACTTTTTTCCTCCTCGTTCTCCATAACTACAATCATCCATAGACACAACAACTTTTAACATCTGAGGAAACTAACAGTACCAACTTCCCTCTCCCAGGTACCTGAGCCACCTCCATCCATTTTTCAAAGTTAACACTAGCCCTCACACTAACTCAGATTACTGTATTCCCATTTCTAAGTAACCAACAACCCTAGCATCTTTCTGCCAGTCCTGTTCTTTTACCCACCAGCAATTACTGACATCAAAGGAAACATTGTGTCAACCTGATACTAGACTATTTGCATAGTAGGCATATCCAACAGCTTGGGTCACTCCGCTGTTACTCTGGTAGTAATACCTGGCACCTTGAGCTCCTACCCTGAAGATATAACTTCTGGTTGACATGTCTAAGAATATAGCAGATAAACAGAAAACCCAAATATTGAAATAACTCAAGATGCAAAAAGCTCTACATTATAACACAAGAAACACAGAAAGTCAAGAAAATATAATTCTTCCCAAACTTATAAATCCAATAGAAATTACCTCCAGTGAGACTCATTTAGATGAAATGCCAGACAAAAAAAACTGAATAGAATGATTATAAATTAGTGTGAAGAAATCAAAGCAACCAAAGAAGAAGAAAAAAAAAATCCTGAAGACCACAGGATAGCAACTTAACAAAATAAGGAATACAAGATATGAGTAAAAAAATAGAAATACTGAAGAAATACCAATCAGAAATACTAGAAATAAAAAACACAGTAAGTCAAATAAAAAAAAAAAAACTCTGTAGGAAGTCTCACCAATAGAATAGATCAAGGAGAGGACAGAATAAAATAGAAGACAAGGTGGCCGATCTAGAACATCCCAAAAAAGAGAAAGACTAACAGGAAGGTATGAATCAGAATTTCAAGACATCCAAGATACTATGAAGAGATAAAACATAAGAATTCAGGGTATAGTGGAAGAATTTTACTCTATACACATAGGTTATTTTCAACAAAATCATAGAAGAAAATTTAGAATAGGGAAAGAGATGCCAGTACAGATACAGAAGCATTTGGAACACCAAAAAGACAAGACCAGAAACGAGCCTCTTCTCCTTGCTATATTATAACTAAATTACTAAACACACAAACCAAAGAAAATATACTGAAAGCACTCAGAGAGAAGCATCAAGTCACCTACAAAGGCAAGCCCATCAGGATAACAGCAGATTTCTCAACACAAACTTTAAAAGCCAAAAGGACTTGAAATGATGCATTTCAAGTTCTAAAAGACAACAACAAATAACCCAGACTATTACACCCAACAAAGCTATCCATTATAATTGAAAGAGAAACAAGAACTTTCCCTAAAACAGGCTAAAGAAATACAGACAATACTTGAGGTGCTCCTTTGGACTGAAGAGAAAGAAAAGCATATACATTGGCAAACAGGAAAAAATAAGCTATGTTTGCATAGTTTTACAAATCAAGGTGTGGTGGTGCACACCTTGAATTCCAGCACTGGGGAGGCAGAGTTAGGACAATCATTGTGAGTTCAAGGCCAGTTTGGGATTACAGACTGAGTTCCAGGTCTACCTGGGCTAAAATGAGACCCTATCTCAAAGAAAATTAAATTAACAATTTAAAAACCAGTTAATATAGAGTAATCAGAAAAAAAACCACAAAGTACTACAATATCAAGAAGAATGGTGAGATAATACACCCCTTTCAATAACAACGAATTTCCTAACTGCTGTTGGTTTGAAGTCTATCCTGTCTGCTTGTTTCCTAGGCCCAGATGTTTGAAACACCATTCATTTTTTAAAAATATTTTATTTATTCATTTTCAAGCAGAGATACAGAGAGAGAGAGAGAGAGAAAGCGCGCGCACCAGGGCCACCACCTTGTGGGTCGGGCTTATGTGGGTCCTGGGGAATTGAACCAGGAGCCTTAGGCACCGGAGGCAAGTGTCTTAACCTCTGAGCCATCTCTCCAGCCCATGAAACACCATTCTTCAGCCACTGGCATTATGGATCCTGACTTTCAATCCGGTCTGGACGTCTGTGTCTCTCAGCGGGGGGCATCGAGGCTGCTGACGTTCCGAGTTACGATTGGAGCCTGTGAGCACGTCTCGGATCCCAGCCCGCAGGAGGCAGGGCTGGGAGCATCGCCGTGAGTTCGAAGCCAGCCGGGGACCAGAGAATGGTTCCAGGCCACCCTGGGCTAGCGTGAGACCCGACCACGAGGAAAAAGTTTAAAGCGTAAACTCGAGTGGTCCCGATGCCCGGGGTGCGGCGACGTCCCGGCGGCGCTCACCTGAGGAAGTACGGCTTGGCGTAGAACCGGAAGTCCTCCCCCTCCACGTACACGTCGAACTCGGAGGCCCGGGCGTAGGGCACGCGGATGGCCGCCGTGAGGAAGTCGTGGTCCTGGCTGAGCTCGAACGCCGGGGTCAGCATGCTCGCGCCGGTCCGCGCTGTCAGCCAGGCTGCTTCCGGCTGCGGGCGGAAGTGCGCGCGCGGGGCCGGAAGTCCCGCCCCGCCGCGGTCTCCTTGGAGAAAGACGCTCGTTCTGTGGCTGGGCGGAGCTTTCGGAGGCGGGAGGAGGAAGATGGGTGAGCGAACCGACCCCGCGCGGGAAGGACCTGACCCGCACGGGCTCAGCTTGCAACCGCTCTCGGCTCCGAGCTGTCCTCCCGGTGCCCACGCCCGGGGCTCTGCGGGCCGGCCGAAGGGACGGCGACGTCCTCCCGGTGCCCAGGCCCCGGGCTCTGCGAGCCGGCCGAGGGGACGGC
>PVHP010007821.1:0-55403 GCA_004024765.1 Zapus hudsonius
TTGCTAATTGCCCAGGCTGCACTTAAATTTGTTCTTTAACCCAAGCAGGCCCAGGAGAGAACAGCCTCTGAACTTAGTATTTTGAATCTTTATCTGGTTTCAGAACAACTTTCAGAATTAGATGGGCATGTTCCACTCTCACAAAAGAAGTAGGAAGCAGAGGAAGTCGACTAATTCTCCATAGTGCCTGAATTATAGTACATTTAGGTTAGTCTGGAACCCTACAGTTAGAAGTCTCAGAGTACCTAGAACCCCTGCAGATCTCTCAGTTTTACCTTTGCCCCACTCCACAGTCTGGAGCGACCTGTATCGGACAAGACTCGCTTCCCTGAGATGCTTTAGTCACCTGCAGGTGGTTCTGTTGTGGTACTTGGCACTTGAACTGCAGGGTTTTGACTTTGGCCTTGACTCAATATACAACTTAGGCTGACCTCAAACTTGAGATTTTGCTGCCTCAGTCTGCTGAGTGCTCCCAAAAATATAAACACAGGAAAACAGCAGCAACATAAAACTTCAACAAATATAGCCATGACAGCTTTATTCACGAATGTGATTGGTCTAAACACTCCACACCCTTCACACTGACCTTGGTCTATCAAGCATTCTAGCCTCAGGAATTAGCTGAGATATGTGCCTTATCTTCTGTGCTTGTAAGCGATTGGGAGAATTTGTCCTTGGATGTGTGTAGAACTTCCCCAGCAAAGCAATTTGGGTCTGTCACTTGAATACAGAACTTAAGATACTAAATCAATTCTTATCAATTACATCACTCAGGTTTCCAGTTTCCTCCAATTTAATACTGATAACTCACTTTTCCCTGCAGGAATTTGTCTACATCATCTAATTTAAAAATGTGTCATAAAGGTATATTTGCTATTCTCAGAGCTTTTTTCTCTTTTGTAACTATGGATATAACCTGGTTTTTATTTTTAGTAAGGGATAGGTTGTACTTCTCGTTCATATCACCAACATTTTTCTACTTCACTAATCTTTGTAAATAAGCAATACTTGTCTTCTCTGTTGCACTGCAACAATTTCTGTACTAATCTTTATCATTCCTTCTTTGAGTTTATTCTTTGTAAATATGAGTTTCATGTTTACCTCATTGTTTCTCATTTTCTAAAATATACATTTAAGGTTTAATCTTTTCTTATAAATTTGGTCTAAATGTTTCTTGCAACTTCTGATTTGTTGTATGTTAATTAGCTCTACGTCTGTTTAAGTTACAATTCTAGTTACTTTTTAGATCTATGAGCCTAGATGTGTGCTTTAACTTTCTAAATATACACCATATAGTTTAGTTCTCTGTATAGCAGTGATTCCTCAAACCTTTGTGGTGGTCAGGAAATGAGTGGTAACTCCGCTGACATTTATTGGAATTGCTTTTCAGGATTATGTTTTGTAATTATTTCAAGAATCAAGCTTGTAGTGACTGAGTGCTGTGGACAGGCTGAGGTGGTACCAGCAAGAGGAACTGGGAACAGCAGAGCTGCTAAGAGAAATGTCCGTATTCACCAATGTCTTTGAGGGTCTTTCACACATTCTCAGTTGTCTTTCAGTTCTTCCCTTGTGATACACCCTCAGTTTCCACATTGGAAGTAATGATTAGGAAGAAATGTTATGGGCTGTAACTGTGCAGTTGGGAGGTTTCTCAGTTGCTCCTACTAAGCTTTGGCACAAATACAAATGTCATCTCCCAGGACCCATCGAGGCTCTGGAAGCATTTGTGTAGAAAGGTAACTGTTGGAACAGGAACACCTGTGGTTTAGGATCAGTGTTGATACCGTGGCCTATATCCCAAGGTCATGTTCAGAGCTCCGGAGCATCACTGGCCATCTGGGGGCACAGCGTGACTGGATGCCCTGAGCTGTCTTTACATCAGCAGACTGCCCAGAAATCCCGTCCTTACCGGAGGACGAGTAGGGAAAGCAGCAGACTAGGAAATTGGCTGACAGTATGTCACTGAGGGTAAAACGTTTACTGACTCAGTTTTGCTCTTATATCCATTATCCATTCATCTATTCAGGTAGTAGTTGGCTATGAACTGCTGATTTAGCCTTAGAAGACCAGCCTTAGGTACTGGGATCAACTTGACTTCCACTTAATCTCAGAAGAAAATGAGAAACCAACATCTGAAAAATGAGTGCAAATTGGAGCCCCTGTGTCCCAACACACTGAGGTGGAAACCAGCAAATGTAAAAGGAAAGGATTCTTAGGAGGCAGGCGGCAGGCGGTTGGAGGGGCTGAGTCTGGCTGAGGCAGTTGGATGTGTGGCCTTGGCCTTGTGACTTCAGCTCTTGATTTGATCTAAACTATGCAATTGGAAGGCTGCAGTGGGGGTTCACCAATGCTCCTGACTTTAACATTCTCGGTGTTGCAATGCTTTTGCTATAGCAAGGGTGCTTTTTAAAAGCCCATCCTGAGTTTTATATCTAACATAACCATCACAATTCGACCATTGTTTTTGTGTGTGAGTGTACATGCACATTTGTATGTATGTGATTGTAGGCACGCATGTGCCACGGTACATGTGAGGAGTTCAGAGGCCACCTTTCAGGTACACCCGTAACACCCATAAAGTTCACTTGACGCAGGGTTTTTTGCTCTAGATTTGCCTATGTTGTTATTGTTGTTGTTGTTGTTTTAACTCAGAAGTCCTAAGGCTTTTGGGAAATTCTCCTATTTCTATATTCCATCTCGGTCAACTTCAGTTTCAGCGTGCTGGGATTACAGGAGCCTGTCAAGAGTTCCTGGCTTTTTTTTCCTTTTTTTGGTTTTTTGAGGTAGGGTCTCGCTCTAGCCCAGGATGAACTGGAATTCACTATGTAGTCACAGGCTGGTCTCAAACTCACAGGGATCCTCCTACCTCTGCCTCCCGACTACTGGGATTATAGACATGTACCACCACGCTGGCTAAATTTCTGGCTTTTTTACATGGGTCCTAGGGATCAAATTCAGGTCCTCTAGCTTGAGTGGCGAGTGATTTATCCACTGAACCATCTTTGTAGTAGAATTTACCTTATTTTTGTTTGTTTATTTTCCTCTATGGGTTATGTAGCCAAAGATATGCATGAATTTCACAGGAAAAAATGGCTAATAAATTGTGTACTTCAAGATTAGATGATCCATGTGGAATCCTGCAGAGTATGATGGGATGAACAAGGGACCCACAGCCATAGCCATTCAATCAACACAGGATAAGCCAGGGTGACAGAAACCAACAATTTTCGACACAAAGACCCCTAAGCTCACAACATTAAAGTAGCCTTAATACTCACCCACCATGACTCAGGTAACTGAGCGGAAGAGGGAACAGAAAGATTGTGAGAGCCGTGGTGGGGAGACTATCCAGAGGCATGGCACCCCTCAGTAACAACACACTTGGGCCAGGAGAACCGGGCTGAGTACTAGGCTATCCAGGGTCCCCTGCCACAAGGACTGATCCAGATGACCCATGGAGGAGGATATCCAGCTGATTGGGGATGGGGAGGGGGCAATGGGGAATTGGAGATAACAACTCATTGTTTGCCCACTAAATAATGTAACTCATTATGGACAATAAATATATATTTAAAAATATATATTAGATGAAAAGTATGTTGAAAAGACCAGCTTCAAGAAGCTAAGCTTGGGAGCCCCTTAAATCCTCTGGCAAGTCTCTGAACCCATCTGGGCTCAGATCACCTGATGGAATATCCCCATTTTTCCTTCTCAGCAAGTGAATGATAAACAGCTGGATAATTGGGAGAAAATTAAATTGCAAAGAGAAATGGATAGGACAGCTCTTTGGTGGATCTTACAGCTAGGCTATCACTAAGACCTTCCTGGCTCAGGTAAAAATCACCGAGGAAGGAATGGAAAAGACAGAAGAAAGAGAACAAGATGACGAGAGGATTGCTAGAGAACAAACTTGTGGTGCCATTTTGTACAGAAAGGACTGTAAGTATATAGCAGAGTCTGAGGGAAGGATTCGCCCAGAGCGTGACATAAGTCACACTGGAGTAGACAAAAGCCACGCAGCTCAGCAGTGAAAGCCGATCACCAACACCTGAGTACAGCCTGCCTTTGAATAAAGTGGTGGTGATGAGTCTGAGAAATGAACTGTGGATATAGAGGAGGAGGATAGCAGAATAAAAGAGAACAAGAGGAAGACAGAAATAGGACATAAATCTTCAACAAAACACAAACATCCTTTTGCCTTCCCCAGGACTTTCAGAAAATAAGACTATTTGCTAAAGTAAGGCTATGCGCTAAAAGTATTTGGAGAGAGAGGGAGAGAAAGGCAGAAAGAGAGAAATAGAAAGGGAGGGAGGGGGGAGAGAGAGAGAGAGAGAGAGAGAGAGAGAGAGAGAGAGAGAGAGAGAGAGAGAGAACACGAGGTGACCAACTTGAAGAACTAGCATCCAGACAAGACCTTCATGGTGCTTGGTGCTTTCACTGACCGACTGAGTGAAGTGGGTGGTCTATAAACGTGAAGGCCAGATTGGGTAGTAACTCTGTTTAGGTTTCCCCTGATGACTATTCAGGGTGCTTTGTTAAACAGAGGAGAAAACATAGCCTTTAACTAACCATCTAACATCTTGGAACTGAATTCCCAATTCCATACTTTGGTTACAGTTGCAGAAACTTTAACTGACTCTGCCTGGCTATCCCACCGGTCAATACTTAAGTGTGATTAACACAGAGAAAAAGACCGAAAGGACTTACGTGAATGCTAACAGCAATTATACTTGGTAGTGAGACTAAACAATTTTTGTTCCTTTTTATATTTTTGTTTCTTTTTATATATTTATATTTTTATGTTTCCAAGTTTTCTGCCTTTAGCATATGCTCTTGTGCAAAATAAAAAAAGTAAAACTAAAACGACAAATCTAAACCGAGGAAAATGTAAGTCCCCATCTCTGTTTTTCATTCTCCATGTATCCCCCTACTCAAATAAAGAGCATGCTTTTTTCCTGACTTCCCCTTCTTTGTTTCCAAATTTCTCCCAGTCTCTCCTCCTGCTGCTGCTCTTTACCAGGTGCATGGAGGAGGACAGCCCAATGCCTGACGCCTGCCCACCAGGAGCCTGGTTCTTGACGTGGAGAGCTGCACCTGTGTGGCTGGGAGCAAGACACCTGCCATTTGCAGGCAACCATGGAGCCAGCAGGTTCAGGGATTTAGAGGGAATGAGTCAGGCTTGCTGTACATTAACAGACAATAAAGAAATGAAGTCAAGGCCAGACCATGAGAATTCATTTTGGCATCTGTGACTGGAGGGAGAAAAATGGCAATGGTCAAACAGACCAGAAGGCTGGAATGTATCTGCAGCAAAAGTCCGTTTTGATTTACTACATTTAAAAAAAAAGATCTTTTCACTATATATCTGGTAATCACAGCACAATATCACCTATAAGTCAGGAGGCAATTTCCACAAAGAGGTGGTGAAAGGGAAGGTCATTCAAAGGTCGCTCAGCCCCTGGTGTGAGCTTGGAAAAGCAGAGTTGCTCTATCCTGGGAATAGCTGCAAGTCTACTGGATGTTTTGGATCTCCCATTACAGGTGCCAGAAAAGGCTGCAGAAGGCAGAAGCCAAATGATTTCCATGGCCTGCAGGGCAGTGGCATTATTTCTATCACAGGCTCCTCCACTGATATGTCTGCTGGCCTCATTTTCAGGAGGAATGATTACTAATGAGGATGTATTTCATGATCAGATTAATTAATGACAGAGTAGAAAAATTAATGATGAGATGAAGCCTCCCATAGTTAAGTTTCATTAGGGCTTCTCTTTCCCGTCCCAGAAGAAGAGATTGATTTTTGCTGTTCAAAATTTCGTAACTGCTATGTGTGTGTTGCTTTTGTTTGGCTCTTACTTTGCTAATGCAAAGGACAAACCAGGACTGTGACACAGCCAAGAATCAGGTGATGGGGTTTTGCTGATATTGTTACAATCCCTTAACATCGGGAGGCCATACTGTCCCAGGCTTGTGCTTCCATGATGACTATAGTTCTGAGGCGTTACTATTCAAACAAGCATGTGTCAGATGTTATGGGGTCAAGAAAAGGACAGGAACGATGCTGTAAGGTGACCCTGTGCCAATTACTTACTACACCTCCAAGTCTCAGATTCTTTTCTTTTCTCTTCTTTACTCTTTCCTTCCTTCCTTTTTCATTTCATTTCATCTCCTTCCTTCCTTCCTTCCTTCCTTCCTTCCTTCCTTCCTTCCTTCCTTCCTTCCTTCCTTCCTTCTTTCTTTCGGGGTGTGTGTGCACATACATACATGCATGTGGAGGCCGGGGGACATGTCCAGGTTTCGTTTCCCAGGGTCTCCCACTGGCCTGGAACTTACCAAGTGGGCTAGACTTGTTGACCAGCAAGTCCCAGGGAGCTGCCTGTCTTCACCTCTCTACAGGATTACTAGGGCCAGTATACCCAGCTTTTTTAAAAATGGGGTTTCTGAGGCTACTAGGCCTTCCTATATGCATGTAAGCACTTTACTGAGCCACTTCTTCAGCCCAGGTCTCAGTATTTTACCTGAAAGCTGGGCTGGGCCTCTTGGACTGTTAGGAAGCCGGAGTGAAGTAACCGCAAAGCACTTTTTTTAGGGGGTGGGGCTGGAGGGAGCAACTTCCTCCTGGAGTACTAGCTGCCACCACAGCACAGGCCACACAGGAGCCAGGACTTAACTGTAAATCCGGAGTCTTCTTTTCAATGTTTCCAGGCAGCAGTCAGTGTCTGCATTTGCCCAACAGCTTCCATAGCCTGTTCACACATGATCTCATTTGTGCACCAGCGAGCTCTGCAGGACCCTCTCTCCAGGAGAGGTACCTGGGCTCAGACAGCCGACAAAGCAGGGCCCAAAGCAGGACAGACAATCAGCGTATTTCCCTCATCTCATATATGACCTCTATCCCAGGACAACCAGACACCTAGTGGCCTATCCTTGCCACAACTGGAAATTTCCTCTTCGTCAGCTTCAGCCTTAGTATGTCATCCACAGTCACATGGGAAAGTGCCTTGAAAATCCGAAATCCCAGACATGCCAGGTAGGATCATTTCACATAGGCTTAGAACTTCGTAATGTAAAGGCTTGGCCCAAGACTGGAAAACTGGCTTATATTTCTGGTTGCAAAAGAAGCTAACCATCTCTTCAAGTGTCTCACTCTGAAGTGGGTTACCTCCCGCCTTCACATGTAATGGGGAAAGGCTGGCTGCAAATGTCAGGAATCACACAGAAACCAGCAAACACTCCACAAATGACCTCAGGCAGCTAATAAATTTCTAGCACATGGGCTACTGCAATGCATCTCAAGCCAAGGGCAGAAGAATGACAAGAAAATGACATGACAAATTCTGGGGTGGTAAAAGGGAAAGAAAGGAAGATCATGTAGACTCAAAATTGGGAGGCTCTTGTGAACTTGATGTTTTATCATTGAAGCCTTTTAAAGCCATGTCTGAGAAATGCTCCTATTTAAGATTTGTTGGATTCTAGTAAAATGCCAGTGGCTTTAAATACGAATGTAGAAAATGTCTTGTGACTTTTTTTTCCTTTCTGTGCATGTGTCATGATGTTCAAGTGTTCATACTTTGTGTGTGTGTGTGTGTGTGTGTGTGTGTGTGTGCGCATGTGTGTACACGTGCGTGTGTAGGACAGATGTTGACATCTGGTGTCTTCCTTAATTGCTCTGTATTTTTTTTTTTGAGGTGGTCTCTCACTGAACCTAGAGTTCACAGATTTGGCTAGAATAGCTGGTTAATCAGCCCTAGAGATCCTCCTGTCTCTGCCTCCCCAGCACTGGGCATACAGGTGTACATTACCTTGTCTTGTGTCACCAGCATGGGTGCTGGTGATGCCAACTAAGGTCGTCATGCTTGTGCAGCAAGTGTTTTACTAACTGAGCTATCTCCCAGCACCTTGCAAATTATTTTCAATGAAGAAAGAAAGGATCTGTATCTGGACAGTTGCAACAGAATCCATGAACACAGGGTATGTGCCTGCATTTGCAGCTTGTAAGGAATCCAGGCTCTTACGTGTATGCGTGCCTATTTGTGTACACACACACACACACACACACACACACACACACACACACACACACATTGAACTTTTTAATGTTGAAGGCTTTACAACATTTTTATGAGCCTAAAGGAAGAAGACCCTTTCTCTACGGTATAATCAGATGTTCTTGCCTTATCGATTGGTACTGAATTCTTTTCTGCACTACTGTATGTTTTTGTTTGTTAAAACCATCATAACACTGTGACAAGATTTCTTACTGAATGAATCAATAATCACATCACGGGCTGGAGAGATGGCTCAGCAGTTGAGGCACTTGCCTCCAGTGCCTAAGGCCCTGGGTTCAATTCCCCAGTACCCACATAAGCCAGACCCACAAGGGGTGGTGGCCCTGGTGTGCTCTCTCTCTCTCTCTCTCTCTCTCTCTCTCTCTCTCTCTCTCTCTCTCTCTCTCTCTCTCTCTGCTTGAAAATAAATAAAATATTTTTAAAAATAATCAATCACCATCTATGTGATTACTTTCGTAACATGATAAGATATACTTTGTGATGCATTACAACTTAAATCCCAGTCTAATCCACCTGTAGTTTTTTTGACACTCAGAATCTAATACCTAGATGTTTCATAAATGTTCTCAAGATATAAATTATCATTATAAAATAGTGAATTTCTTCTTATAGAAAGATTTGTACTTTCCCCTTTTTCTTATTCTTCCATGATTGTGCCAATTTCCCCAATTTAAAAAATTACCAGTAGAAGAAAAGCACTATTTGTTCTTCTCAGGCATCTTTGTTATTGCTGCAGGTCTTCCTCAGCCCTGCCTGGACCAGCCTTTCTCACCTCTGTGCAGACACTGGAGTTTGGGCTTCTCAGAACTGTCAGCTTTGGAATTTATACTTTTTTCCTAGTTTTTTCTGTTCCCATCACCTTCACTGGAGCGGCTAGCCAAGTCAGCCACGTATCCTCGCTGCATAGTTGAGCCTCTTCAAGTCGCCTCTGTCACCGTTTGTTTTCCTCCTCCCAAGCCCTTCTAATCGGTACCTCCTCTCATCCTGGGCCACTTCCTTTACTCCAGAATGTGATGCTCTGGTGATGTTAGTAATTAACACTGCTTCCTCTTGATCATTTTCCACATTTATTGATTTAGTTTTAATTTTTTTCTGAAATACGCACCAATCAGATGGAGCCACCAGAGTGCCGCTCTTCTCCTTTTTCTAATTTTCAGTTTAATTTTACCTTTCACCCTTTCTATTGAGTATCTGGCTGTGCTTGACAGGATTTCCATAGCTGCCTTTCAAAGGTGTGTGTGTGTGTGTGTGTGTTGATGCTCTTGCTTCCTCACAGTTACTTCACCAAACTTGCCTGTTGTTCTTCCTTTCCTCATAAGTTTCTGGATGGCCAGAACAATTTTCAATACTCTCCATGGCTCCCCTCCTCCAGGGCATACAGCAGATGTGGAATGTGTGTGAATGTTCCCTTTCTCTAGAGACTCAATTCAAATGTCTTTCAATCAGTAAAGTTATAAGAGCAAAGCAAACAGAAAGAGAATTCCAGGGAGCTCACATCAGATGATGGACTTTGGCACTTGTGGGATCCCTATCTCTCTTTAAGATGAATGTTTAGTGGTTAATGAGCCCTCAGTTAACTACTGACTGCATGGGAGGCCTCAGTTACCACAGACAGGAGGATTTGATACAGTACTGAGCAAACCCAAACAGCTTCCTATAAAAACAAACCAGGCTCTTCCCACTAAATCTAAATGGATATCTAAGCATTATCTCACCGGTAAGAAGCCTTGATGCAAAAGAGAAGCTGAGACACAAACAAAACAAAACAAATTGCAGAATTAGTAGAAATGATTTAGGAACAAAATGTTTTAAAAATTTAATATTTTCAAAAAGGTTTGAGAAGATACAACCATGAAATAGAAAGACTACACAGAAAGACAATAACCAAAGAACAAAATAAACTTGGAAATAAAATAATGTATCAGCCACAAGTTTAATAGCAAAGGTGAAAGATCAAGTTGAAGCAAAAAAAAAAAAAACATTAGAAAAAGGATAAAAAGCAGTTCCCTAGTAGATCTATTTGACTGGTATTTCAGAAATTAAAAGGAGCAGTTAGTGGGAAACCATCAAGAGAAAGCAAAGACACCCCTCACAAACCACTCCAACTGCATCCCCATGGATTTTGCTCTGGAACACGGACTCTGAAGTCGGTTAGGAAAATAAGGTTGCTGTGCTTTGCAGGATTTCCATAGCTTCTTTTTTAAAATGCATGCACATGTGTGTGCATGTATATATACACATGCAGGTTTGCCTGTGTGAGAGTCTGTGTGGAGGCCAGAAGACACCTGACTTCCGTACCATAATCTTGTTTATTCAATTGCCTAGTAAGTATGTTTATTTGTAGAGACAGAAAATCTGTGCTATATTCCTCCCCTAAATTCACATGTAATGAAGTTTAATGTGTATTTGTTAAAATCAAGACCAAAATAATGACAAGAGACAAGACAAAACAATGATAATGCAGTATTGCAGTGTGTGATGGTTGTTTTGTTGTTAACTTGACCTGTTAGCAATACACAGTAATCTTGAGTGTTGTGGGACTGCTGTGAGCTAATCCCATAAATCCCCTTTTTACAAAAATGTGTTCTATTGTTTCTGTTTCCCTAAAGAACCCTGACTAATACAGGGTGGCAATTTTAGATGACATCCCAAGGAGTGCTGTCTGTCTCCTTTGACACAGGGTCGCTCCTGAGCCTGGAGCCCACAAATTGTGCAAGAGTAGTTGGCCAGTGAGTCCCAGGGGTTCTTTTGTCTCTGCCTCCTCTGCCCTGGGATGACAGGTAGGCACCACCACATTCAGTATTTGCATGGGTTAAGGGGATCAAGCTCTGATCCTTATGCTGGTAAGATAAGCACCTGCTTGACTGGGCTCTCTCTCTAGAGCCCTCAGTAGCTTTTAAGAAATGTTTTACCAAGAAATTATCTCTGTCTCTAAGTATTTTTGATCATCAAAAGCACCAACATCCCCACAAGACATAGCAGCACAATCACAGCCACCACCTTGACCATGGCTATCATTCTCATCACAGCTACCAACACGCCCATGGCCAAAATTACCACCAGAACTTCCTTCTCCTCCAGAGCTACATCACCGTCACCACTGATACCACACTCGTCATTCTTTTGGTCTTGATTTTAATATATATGCATCAGACTTCATTAGGTGTGAGTTTAGGGGAGGAATATAATACAAGATTTTTACCATCTCTACAAAAAATTACTTACTAAGCAATTGAATAGTTTAAACAAAATTGCAAAAGTCAGGCTTACCTTCCTTGACTGGTGAGATGTACTCACTGATGTTGTAATTTCAAAAGGCTTGCATTTAAAATATGTATCTCAAAGTCCAATTCTTACCCAGTGATTGGCAAAATTAACTGGGATTAGTTAAACTGTACTACCTTGTCTCTTAATGAGGCAGAAATATTGTATTTTTTATGTTTCATAACAAATACAGAAAATCATGTATGTTCTATCTAAATTATAGGGAAAAAGAATACTTCTAAAGTATACTCACCATTATAAGCCTCCTTTCCCCATGATTTCCTTGATCATCCCCTCCTGAACATTGTCAAGATAGCCAAACATAACTGGGGCTTATGATTCAGCTCTTCTATGTGCTTGATATCAGCTTACTGTGATCAAGCTGGACCTGTACTGAGCCGTTGTTAACCTTGGGTCAATGGTTTACTGGATTGCTATCTTCAGATGAATTTGGCTATCACTGTTATAGTATTTATGAAAGAGCTCTATGATAGTCTTATTAGTCACATACAGTTTTATGACCAACATATAGGCTAGTATATCCTGTTGTTATCTAAATATCTATTAATCCTTTCAGTGTGATTTACAAAGGCTTCAGTAAAAAAATCCAGCTTTTCGATTTATATACAATAATACAAAATTTTGACCTATCTTCATGAATCAACATATTATTTAAATTTAGTTATGGAAAAGCCATATGGATGCTCCACTTCCTACAGTGGCTAAAAACAACAGAACAAGCCATCCATGGCACGTGTTGGTTGACAGGGTGCAGAACAAGTGGAACTCTCGTATAGTCTCTGGCAGAGCGCCAGAGATACACACTTTGGAAAACAGTATGGGAGTTGCTTAGGAAGCTAAGCATGCTTTCAATATGACCCAGCCATCCTACTCAGAGGTATTAATCCAAGTAAAATAAAGTTTTGTCTGAACAAAAGGCCTGTGACTAAATACTTGTAAATTTGTCCATATTTGTCCCAAAATGGAAACCACACAAATGTCTATGAACCAGTGACTACACAAGTAAGCTGGAGCTTTTCCTGACAAGAGAATATACCAGTCAGCAGACAAAAGAGTGAGCTACTATGGCCAGCAACAGAAAGGCTCAGCAGCTTGCACACTGTAAGACTCTGGGAAAGGGGAAACTGTAAGGAAGGAATAACAATCAGTGGTTGTTAGAAGTGCGGATGACTGGAAAAGGGCCGAGGGAATGACTATGGTACTCACGGACAGGCTGACTGCAGGGGCGGTCCATAAATGACTGTAACCAGTTGGGAAAATTCAGGGAACCAATGCCTTTTAGATGTTCTAAGAATAAACTTTACCTAAATAAATCTAACAAGACACTTCAGTCTATCGATCTGAAGATAAATAAGAGCTTAAATGCTTATTTTATTTGCATACCTAAAGGTACAAATGAAAGTAAAAAAATATTGCACTAATCTCAGCTCTTACCATGTGGTAAAGAATACCATGTTACCATGGCTACAAGCTATTTCCTTTTGTTGAAACCTCCAATATTAAATTATGACTCATATGTAGTGCAGGGTAAACTTAGACTCAGCAGATAAAGTCACCCTAAGGTCGTTAATTTTTAGGAACACTTTCCCCTAATGAACACATAGAAAATGGTGTGATGTCAGTGAACATGCTAAGGGCTTAAAAGAAGAAAGATCAGAAAAGCTATGGTCAAACTTGAAGGTAATTCTATTAATTGCTAGCTCGAAGGTCATTGAATCTCTTTATGATATTTTGTTTGTTATAATTTCTCAAGTGTAGATGGATTACAGAAATAATGATATGTAGGAGTTATGATTCAGATCTTATACGTCCTCAAAAAGTTAATATTTTAAGGGCTTGGACATTATTTCATGGTGATATTGAAAAGTGATGGAACCTTTAAGAAGTGAGGCCTTGAGAAAGAAATTTAGATCATTAAGAGTGTGTCACTGAAGGAGATAATAGGCCCCTGGCTCCTTTCTGTCTGCCAAGAAGTGAGTCATTCTGCTCTATTACACCGTCCCTGTCATGATGTCCTACTTCAACACAGGCCCAATAATAACACAGCCATGCACTCACTGAAATCTCTGAATCCATGGGCCAAAATACATCTTTTTTTTTTTCATTATAAATTGATTTATCTTGGGAAAGTTGATGGATGATGGGAAAGACAAAAAGTAGGTTTTTAAATTGGGTAAATTCCTAGTGTTGGGATTCAAATAAGCAAGCTGTGGTAAATTATTCCTACATGACAGATTATGCTAGGAACATGTGTCAGAAAGCACCTGGAGGAGCCATGAATAGAAGGGGAGAGACCCCTTCTATTTAAGCCCATGAAAAATTGATCAGTCCTGCAACTCCTGGCCCCAGTCACTGGCTCCTTCTCTCACTGAGCTGTTGACCAAAGTGACCCATGAGGTCCCAAACACAAGACAGGATTCTGTCAAAGCTCTCGAATACCCACCTCAGGCATGAGGTAGGATCTTGTTGCTGAAGAAACCACAGAAAGCCATCTATCAGCACCAAGAGACCCTGTGAGGTCCAGAATGGTAACCAGCCCCCAATGTTAGTTGGTGTAGTGCTGGAAGGCACTGCATATGCTGCCAGCAGAAACTGGTCAACAAGTAAACAGAGACCACTGATATGAAACACAGTCGGCCACCATGAGTAGCTTGAACACACTTCCTACTGGGAGAGAACATCGAACCAAGACACAAACACTTGTGCAATGGAGATGCCCAAGCCTAGGGGAGGTATTCAATAGCTTTTAATTTGGCCAAGTAGTCCACTCAGAGACAGGGAGCCCTTGACTGGAATTGGGGACTCAGGTCAAAATGCACTGGGAACCAAAATCTTGGGCCCCTAAAGAGAAATTCACATTACAAGTGATTAGATCACAAAGAGGCTACTCACAATAGAATCTAGCCAATTCAGAAATGTGTATCTCAGTTAATCTATACTGATCTCACTCTCCGATGGAGATTCTGTTTGTATTTTTCAGAAGGCAGAGAGAGAGAGAGAGAGAGAGAGAGAGAGAGAGAGCTATAGGTCCTCCAACCCTACCAATGAGCTGCAGGGCAATAATTGACATCCTGGCAAGAGATGAGCCACACCACACCTGCTGTGGAGGATCCACATGGAACCCCACAGAGAGTGGTGGGATAAGCAAGAGACCTATAACCACAGCCAATCAGTCAACCAAGGATAAACCAGACAGACAGACACCAATGATTTTCAACACAACCTGAAGCAGAAGTACAGAGGCCCCTAAGACCTCAACAATAAAGCAGCCTTAATACTTACCCACCATGACTCAGGGAACTGAGGGGAAGAGGGGTGGAAAGATTGTAAGAGCCATGGTAGAAGAGAATGTCCAGAGACATGGCCCCCTTCGGTAACAACATACAAAGGGGGCCACACTACAAAAACACACTTTAAAACTTAATATCAAAATGTGTTTCCTACCAACAAGGAGATCCTCCACTTGAACAAGAAACCCCGCCATTGCAGAGGGTAACACTGCCCTTCTTGGATCGAAACAGCTCAGGGCTGAGACCAGGCTGACCTCTTCCACGCACAGCAGCACACCTCTGCCTTCTCTTGCTTTTTAGATTTGAAACATCAAAAGTCTTGAAGATTTCTGGAGGAAAAGAGGGCCTATTGCCTGAAGTGTGACAGTGGCTGTGGGCTGATGTCTGGTGTCAAGACCTTTGGAGAAATGGACAGATTTTCCTGCTGGCAAGCACACCTTCTCTCCCCTGTTGCGGGTGGGGCATCTGGACAAGCCCAGCAGCTTCATGCAGCAGCTGGCATCTCGTTTTCCAAGAGCAGGGACCCGAGCGATGACTATAATGACATTTTCCTGGCTGGCTCTGACCTCTGAGTCTCACTGATTAGCCTAACACACACTGTGAACATTACCCAGTTAGGACTCAGAGCCAAGACTCAAAAATTGCTTTAAATGACAAGAGATGTTTAAGACATAATTTCTATGACCTGGCCATTAGCTTGCTCCCTTCCCAATCCGTGATTCTTTTTTATATGGTTCCTTGTCTGGCTCATGTTTCCATGGTAGTCATTCCTAATCACTAAAACACTTTTGTAGGCAGTTCATGTTCCTGTTCTAGAGATAAGCCAATATGGATGAGGAGGCTCAAAAAGCACTCTACATTTAAACTTACCATCACCAAAGCATATTTCTTTGGTTTAAATCAAATCTATCTTTCTCAGAAAATATTGGTTGGGTCTGTAGGCATTCTTAGGGGAGTGATTAAAAGTCACGTCACGTTTTGATCTAATCCATCCCTTCATGATCCTCCATTATCCCCTATCCTCCCTTTAAACTCTTTCTTTCCTCTTCCTCCTCTTCTTCTTCCTCCTCCCCCTCCCTCCCTCTTCCTCCTCCTCCTCCTCCTCCACCACCACCACGGCCACCAACGTCATGTCTTTGTGTGTGTGATCCACCGTCAAGCCAGGGCTGCCTGCATAAGCAGGAGCAGGGTGCATTTGCTGGAATGCAGACCATTTCCCAGCGGCTCCTCCACTTTTCCAACCAGGAAAGAAGAACTCTCTTCTGGCTTGATTCTTTCAGCTAGCCTTTCCCCTGAATCCTAATTGTTACTAAAATAAACCTCATAATTCATACATAATTTACCCTTCTCAAGTCTGATTTTGTTTTATTCTATGTTTAATAAGATAAGGGCTCCAAATTTTGTGTCCACAAGTCTTGGATCTCCTCATTTTTATGGAATCCCTTCCCTGAACCCAAAATCCCTCATCACTAACCCTAAACCCACAGTTGCCACCTCCCTTCTAACAACGGCCATAAATACTACAGAGCTTTGGACTGAGTATTCCAGGCTGAAGTTTGCCTTGCTTTATCCTAAGCACAACTACCCTGTTCCTAAAGCTTCCTACTCCCAGCTCTGAGGCTCATTTATCCATCAACAGTCATTTCTTAAACCTGACTACATAGGAGACAGAAACTGGCTAGGAAATTTAGGGTAATAGGACCCTGTGATGGTTTTGTTGTCAACTTGACCTTTATAGTAATCTTGGGTGGGCCTCTGAGGATGTTCACAGGAAGGCAGCCTCTCAGGAGGGAGGAGGATGTAAGGAAACTCAGGGAGCTAGAAATAAATATCCTTTCCTGGGAGGGCAGTAAATGAAAGAAATTCCAGAGACTCAGAGTCAACAAGTCTGGGATAGGGTTGCAAGACCCTGTTCTAAGGCTATATAAAGAGAAAAGAAATCTTTCTCCCCTGTATGTTTGTTGGTGGGTGGGTGTGGTGCTGGTTATGGGTTTCTCTCTCTGCTTGGACCTGTGAAAGGAAGCCATCCACTTTCTCCATTATGGAACTTCCCCTGGATCTGTAGCTTCAATAAATCCTTTCCTCCCATAACTGTGCTTGGTTTGGAGGTTCATCCCAGTGGCATGTGTCTGACTATGACTGTACAGGTACCAGTAGCAGGGCGATATTGCTGAGATGAATATAGCCATGTGTATTTTGGTCTTCTGGAACTTGTGTGCTGGAGGAATGGACATGGACTTGGTGTTTACAACTGAAGATGCCTTCCAGAGCAGTAAGCCATGTTTTATGGACTATTCTGATGAGAGTTTGAAAATGCTAGGTGCAGAGAGAATTGTTGGAGACTTGGCTTATGTACTTTCTAAGAGGAAGGAGAGACTGCAGAGAACAATATTAGAACTGTGTAACTGGAATAAGAGCTGGCTGTGTTCTACTGCCCATGCCCAGAGAGTATGATCAAGGTTGAATTTAAGTGATGGACTGATGTGTATGGCTGATATGGAACTGAGAATTTAAGATTTAATATTGGAAAAAAACAAAGCAAGTTTAACTTACTGGCACAGAGACTGGCTTTAGATTAGTGAAGCTGCTATTGTCAACACATGAGCAATCCTAAAAGAAGATGGCCTAACTTCTCTACATTGAAGCAATGGAAAGGATGCCTGAGGTGTTTCCACCTCGGAAGGATGGAATGATAGGCTGCAAACTCTTTTAGAAGGAGATAGCTGAAAGGAAGGAACTTGCTTCTTCAAGGTCACAACTTATTTGTCTCTTAATTAACAACATGGCTATGTCCTGCATACCAGGTATTACTTTTTGAAGCATGAGAAATGCATGTGTGGAGTGGGTCATGAGTACACATGGTTCCAGGAGTTGCTGCTGAGATGCAGCATAATGCATGTGTGGAATGGGTCATGAAACGCACACAGTTGTAGGGGCCACTGCTGAGATGTGGTATATGGAACTGAGCATGAAGTCCCTGATAGGCCAGTGAAGCCATTGGAGATGGCCCATAGTTTGCAATGGCCCAAAGATGTTTTTGGATATACCAGGACAGTGCAAATGCTGACATAGAGTGCTAATGCATGGGATGGAAGTTTTTTCCAAGCTTCTCAGCCAAGCTGGAGGGGTGGTTGGAAAATCCAGACTGTCAGTCACTGGTTGTGATATTGGACTTGAACTGCAGATGTTTGATGATCGATATTGTTGAGTTTGCATTGGTCCAGTCTTGTTATGCCTCATAGAAGTTGGAAATGTTTAGTCTGTGACATTATATGTTAAAAGCCTATAACTTGTTTTGATTTTACAGAACTCACAGTTAAGGGAGCTTGCCTTGTGTTGGAGGAGATTCTGGTTGTACATGAATGTATGTCATGCTAGGCGGAATTATGCTCTTGTTACTGTCTTCATTTTGAAATTAAGTATGATGTAAGTAAATATGTTTTGATGTCAAGTTGACAAAGGGTAGACTTGTAATGGTTAAATTTTGTTGTGAACTTGACCTTTTTAGTAATCTTGGGTGGGTCTCTGAGGATATTCACAGGAAGGCAGCCTCTCAGTAGGGAGCAGGATGTAAGGAACCTGCTCCAGGGAAGCTAGAAACAATCATTGGTCCTGGGAGGGCAGTGCAGGAAGGAAATTCCAGAGACTTGGGGAGTCAGCAAGTCTGGACTAGGGTTTCAAGATCCGGCCCTTAGGTTCTATAAAGGGCCAGGAATTCTCTCTTACCTCCTGCTTGTTTAGTTGGTGTGTATATGGTGCTAGTGATGGGTTTCTCTCTCTGCTTGGACCTGTGGAAGGGGGCCAGCCACTTTTACCATTATGAAACTTCCCCTGGATCTGTAGCTTCAATAATCCTTTCTGCCCATAACTGTGCCTGGTTTGAAGACTCATCCCAGGGGTGTGTAGCTGACTGCGATAGACCCCAAAGGGGATAGCTTTGTCTTGTCTAAGCATGGGAATTACTTAAGTCATTATAGGTGATAACTGTCAGAAGGGTCTAGCCTTTCTTTACTGCTGACCCCTTAGGGTTCCTTCCACAACCTCTGAGACGGCTCTTCCTAGAGAAATAAGATTTATTGAAAGATTGCCCTTTTCTATAGATCTTGACTCCAGATGCTTGATGCTAGGACTAGACTGGCTAAACCAGCTGCCCATCCATGAGTCTCATAAAAAACCCAAGCTGAGTTTTGAGGTATGTTTCTCAAGCCTCCACTTGCCTCTCTGGGCAAGAGCTCTGCCTTGCTTCCTTCTCTTACATTCTGGGATTAAGCTCTACTTCTCTTAAAGCTTCAAGCTATAATGAAATCTCTCTGAACTTTATCCTCTGTTCTGTGGATTTCATTGATCGAATTTATAATACAAGAATCTGGGGACACCTCAAAATTATTGGTGCACTGGCATATTGTTGTATTGGTGAGGAACCTCAAAATTCTTATATCAACTA
This sequence comes from Zapus hudsonius, assembly GCA_004024765.1. NCBI lineage: Eukaryota > Metazoa > Chordata > Mammalia > Rodentia > Dipodidae > Zapus > Zapus hudsonius. The sequence goes on from PVHP010007821.1 coordinate 19,086, forward strand.
GATCCTAAGTATAAGTAGAAATAGTAATTGTTTATATGTATACTGATCTTAAATAACAAACATCTTTTATAAAAATCCACTGTCACGCTTTGAACTTTAAAGTTCCAATTGCAAAACACTTGGTTATGTACCATAGGCCAGGATTTGCTGACCACATGCCTTGAGGTTATATTTCATATGCCTGTGTTTTACCTCCTAAATCCTTCTTCGTTTCCACCCTTGGGATGTTTTTCTTTGACACATTTCTTTAGCAGACTCTACCTTTCCATAAACAGCTACCAGCACTTTCCTTGGCTATGAACTTAGCTTGTTTGTTACCCTCCTTCACTCTTTCCAGCAAATGGCTGCTGTTTTGCTGCAACTGAATGAGTGCATCACGTTCTCAGTAACAAGGGGCACACACATGTGGGCCGGTACCTGCTGCATGCCTTGCATGGTTTGCTGTAGGAACTGGAGCTGCTGGTCCTTGGTGAGGTGTTCTTCTGTTCGGAAGAGCTGCTCTTTTTCTTGCTTCAGCAGCTCCACCTCATTCCTATAGGCATCCAGTTGCCAACGTAGACTGTCGTTCTCCTCTTTAAGAGCATAAGCTTGAGCGGCCAGGGCTGAAGGGCAAATGCAAAGAGTTCAGGGACTGAGAGTCTCACCTTAACTCAGCACATTCATACCAGCTCACAGGAAAACCCAGATGGCTTTGCGTGGTGGCTTCTTATTTAGCAGTTAGTGTTTTTTTGGTGGTAGATATGAAACCCAGGGCCTCATACATGTTAGGCAACTGCTATCCCAATGAGCTACAACCTGAGCACCTCTTTTGGTCTTTTTATCTATTCAATTTGTTTTATGTATGAATGCTTCCTGTGGGCAAGGTATAATCTCTCACAGTTCTTAACTCTTGACTGCTCTCCCAGCTCAGGGCTGAGGATATTTCAAATTCCTGAATGATCACATGGATGAGTCTACAGGATTGCTCAGCTCCTGGAGTTCTGCTCTCTTTCCAATAAAGAGCCATTCCACAGGTTGAAGCATGCAGCAGCCTCCCAGGGGAGAGAGGCATTGATATGCACACCACTCTTCCTGCTCTATTGCTGGGGACAAATTGCACAAATTGCTTCCCTGACTCCTTTCAGAAAGGCAACCAACCTGGTTCCACCGGCTTCACCCTTTTTTCCCTACAAAGCCAAGTGGTTAGTCCATTCCTCTCAGAAACCTGAAACTGTCAAAATGTAGATTCAGACTTAATTTATATTACCCACTTCCTTCTTCCTAAGAATTACAAGACAGTTCACCCAGAGTCTTACACACCTCAAGGTTTGACAGACTGAGTGGTATAAAACAAAGGTTGAGGAATGTCTTCCCTGGGTCCCACCTTCTTGCTTCATTACCCTTACATGAATAATGGCTCACTGGGCACTCCCATAGCAAAACACACTGAACCAGGGGATTCTCTGTACACATTAAGTCATCAAATCTCCCCGTCAAGTCTTGGGTGCAGGTGTTCTGATCCCCACTTCTATAATGAGAGCCACAAGCCAGAGCCGCAGAGAAGGCGGATGACTTGACTGGTCAAAGTCCGTAGCAGTAGCAGAAGCAGTCTGTAAACTCGGGTGCTAGCTCCAAAATCTCTGTCCTTAGCCACTGCACTATGACAGTGCATGCCGGTTTAGCCATTCTCCCCAACTCCCTTCTACTCCTCAACCAGTGCTCCATTGTTTTTCTCCCATTCAAAAACTCATTCTTTACTTTTGTAAACAAACAAAAGACAAGTGAAAAAAATACAAAGCTTATTCCTAGAAACTTTTTCATAGATTTAACTTGTTAGGTAAGGTTGTGATGGAGCACCCACTCTGCTCATCCCATCCCCCACCCACAGCACAATGATCACAGAGCTTTCCTGAGATGCTCTGAGACCTTGGCAAATTCTCTCTGCAAATATCAAACATCAAATTATGTTAATAATAGTTTTACAGTTAAGTGGTTTCCAGTACTCCACTTTGCAAAAATGATAATCTATGTATAGTGCACATTGAAATACTAATCAAACAGAACATGCAATTAACCAGAAAACTCCCAACACCAAGCCGTTAGGGATCAATTAGTCAACAAACATTTATAGCATCCTTCCCTCTTCCCAGGTCTGTCTGGGCAACTTAGATCACAAAAGACAAGACAGAATATGCCATTTCTTTCCATTTTTACTAAAATCCAATAAAAATAGATACATTTAAAAGGAGACTAGTTCTATGAAAGGAAGAACAGCAGCATGATGCTTGGGATATAGTAGGTACTCAATAAATGTTGAATAAATTGATGAGTAACTTAGTATCAAGGTGTGACAGTTTCAGGCCTGACACCCCTTCCCCTGAAGGGGAGGTGTTTCTAGCTAGAGCTCAAACCTAGATACTAAAACTGATTGGTCAGGTATGGACCAACCAGCTGCCTCTCTGACTTACCTGTCTGAGGTCTTTAAAAGTCACTGAAACAAAGTCTAGCCTCTCTTCCCTCCTTATGGCTCCCTAGAAGAAGGACTTCTAAATTTCCAGGCCTTAGGAAGTTAAGGCCTTCCCTCACCCCACCCATTAGGCCAGGGTGAGGGGGCTCAAGATTTTTCCCACATGAACTTTTTTCCTCCTGATGGGAGCCCTCTGTTATCTCTCCTTCCTCTTGTTGTTTAGCTAAACAGCACAGATTTTGCTAAAACCTTTTCCACGTGCTCTCTCCACACTGGTGGCTGGAGGTCTCTGTAACTCTCCATTTTCCTTTAATTAAGATATGGGCTACTTTCCCCTATCCCACTCCCAAAATCCTCTAAACTTACGCCAATCTAAAATAAATGTGTGTGATAAGAAAATGCTCTCTATCTAAGTTGTCCAGTTCTTTGGCATGCTGAGATACTAACTCTGGGGGAGGTAGAGTGGGTGAAGCCTCGGTGTTCACCCTGCTGTTACCACTCCCCGGTACAAAGGCATGTGATGAAAGAAAAATACAGACTGGAAGAATAAAACTGTTTCCCAGAAGTGGAGAAGGATTACAAGACCATAAGCAAAAGCTGAGAAGTGGAGACTCAAGACAGCCCATTCAGGGCAGGGACAGAGAGGAGCGGTGAGGAAACAGCCTTCCATGGGCTTGCAGAGCCTGGCGACGTGAGGCTCACGGGAAACACGAGGTGTGTGTGTGGGGGCGCGAGGGACACGGTGACGTTGCTGATTTAGGAAGATTAGTGTGACCTTCATATGTACAGAGGTGGAGGTTGAAGAGAATGAAGAAAGGAAATTTTATTTGGTTGCATATCTATGTGCAAAGCCAAGAACAGACAATTTTACAAATTTCAGAGACTTAGAAAATCAGAAATGAGCCAGGGCTCGCCTAGGAGTGTGAGCTAGTGCTTTTTAACACTGTGTGGCTCGGCTTCAAATCTTGTCCACACCCTTTGATGCCACTCCTGACAACTCAGCTCACCAATCCACAACACAAATGGCTATGAGGCATCATTTGAAAGAGGGATGTGGTAATAGGGTGAAATTACAGAAAATGCAAATGTTGGAAAAAGTGTTGGCACCACACAAGCACATTGCTCCATTTAGTGGCATTCAAAGACACTTAAGTCATTTCCTTGGGAAGCTCTATTTGGCCCTTTTTCAATTCAGAGTGGCATTTTTATTATCATAACTGATAGCAGGTGTTTGTGAAGAAATCGATTAGTATGCAGGGATGGAAATTACATTTTCTAAATGAATTGCATAGTCTGCAAGATATGCTGAAATCTGTGTAGCAAAATGCAAGCAGCTATAAACCATGTGCCAGCAACATTATTTAAATAAATTATCTGAACATAAATACATACAGGAGAGTGCCATCCATTATTTTAGGGGCGCTCTTATAAGTCTATGGAATGATGCCCTGGAAGTTCTTAATCTTGGCTAAGCCATGACCACTATACCTGACAAGCAGAGTGTAATGCTAGGTGTACTCCTAAAATAGGAATGTGATATTTTTTAAAAGGAAAAAAGAAAGAAAACAGCTTTAATTCTCCCCAGGCAAGAAAAAAAAATCAATCCCATAACCAATCCCATCATTACCTTCTAATTAGGCACATAACTGATTTACATTCCTGATTAAATAATTTCAAGCCTGATATTTAAAACAAATCTTGGTCATTCATGTGACAGCAAACTGGTTACCTTCTAAAAGGTGGGAAATTGTGTCTTGACTCCACTTAACTTCAGACCACCTGTTTCTTGTTTGTAAACACTAGTCAGTGTCCTTCAGCTGCCTCAAGTCCACCCTTAGACAAGGCTGCTGAAGGGCTTGCGCTCTCCTTCTTGAACTAGAGCTCTAACACAGACAAAATCTTTGCAATTCCTGGCCTGGTGTGAATTTCCAATGTCTTAAAAATTCAGAAACTTTAAAGGTCAATTCTTATTTCTCTTTAGTTTTTTTCACCCCTCTGGGGCACTGTACTAAATTAAATTTAAAAAAAAATATGTCATCAAACTTCCATGATAAAAAGGCACCCTTACGAGATTACACAAGAAATGTACTCTTCAAATAAACCTAAGGTTTAAAGATGAACTCACTATGTATCTTTGGTAAGAATTTTCAAGAAGTGTACCATGTTCCAATAAAAGAAATATTTAACTAAGAGACTTTCCATGTGTACAGGCATGCAATACAATACATTATTTGTGTACTCTGCTGAACATAATTAAATCTGCAGTCAGTGATTCAGTAAAAGCATTGCTGAGTCTAGTAGAGTGGTGGATTATTATCAGTTAGTCACCCCAACATATCCTTTATTGAGAAACCAAGGTGAGGAACCATAACATAGACAAGAAGGGTAATGCCAATACACTGATGCATTTATACATGCACACTCACTTAGAAAATTCTGAAAACTGGAACTGTCTGAACAAAAGTACAAGAACAATGGAAAAACCATCCTAAGCAAAATGCATTACATTTTGAAAATTATCATTGGGCTGGTAAAACTACCAGAGTGATACTAGAATGTAAACACTGATCCAAGCAAACCATATTGCTGAAGAAAGGTTGAAAGGATCCTCTTCTAGATCCTATATAAACTTCTTCATATTAATTATGGTCAGAGTGACCTCCTCCTCCATCTCCTGTGTTACTTACTGTGTTTCCATGGGAACAGATAATGGCATGCTTAACTTTTTAAAGTAAATAACTTGGTGAAAGCCTTGAAATCTCTTACCAGCCAGAGCCAGCCTGAGAAAAGTAATTAGCAATATATGAAAACAAGTTATTTTGGGTTGTGTCCCAGTAAGCTGACAGTGTGTTAATATCCTTACCATGCTCAGGCAAGATATAACTAAATGATAAAACACTTTAACATATTGATGCTAACAATACCTAGGTTTCTCCAGAATATTAGTCTTGTGTCTTTTAACATTCTCTACTTTTCCAGATGTACTCCTGCAATGCTTGGAGGCTGCTGCTGAACTGTATGTTTCTTTTCCACGGGCAAAAAAAATCTTTCCCAAATGATTTCATTGCCTGCTGGCCAGGTAGACAGCTACACTGATACACCAGACAGTGGAGTTGGGCTGAAGGCTGAGCACTCGCAAGGGCTTCCTCCTCTGTCATGACTCTTGAAACAGCTGTAGTTATGGCCCAGCCACTTCCTTATGTTAATTTTGTGGGGGGATGACTGTGGCAGACTCATGGTGGGCATCCAAACTCATGCTTCTCTTTGCACAATGTAGTCAGTGTTGTTCCTGGGAGGTGAGAGGTGACATCACTTAGGGCTGCCCTGGGCTACTTTTAACCAGCAGAATGTATGTCTCCTGGTGCCCTTCTGCAGGCATGACACAGGGAAGGTGCCTTAGACTGTTCTGTGGTCCAGAAATAGACAGCATTGTTTTCAGTTGAGCTACAGAAAACCTTGAACTTATTTAGATAGGCTCCAGTGGTATCTTAACCCAGTGATGTACAACTAAAACACATATTTCTGGGCCTTACATCCAGATTCTAGTCCTCAGGGCCTGGGCTATAGGTTGAGAATGCATGTTTCTCCAAGTCACCAGGAGGAGCTGACACACTGGTGCTCCTGCTTAGAGATACCCATGAGGCCTTGGTCATTAATGTGCATTCATTCAGAAAGTTACCTGTAAAGATACAGGCTGAGCATCAGCTCCTGAACAATCAAATATATCATATATATATATTTGCAAGTTGTATATATATGATATATATATATTATATTTGCAAGTTGTAAGCAGAGAGTGATAGAAGAGAGAAGGAAAGAACAGGCACTCCAGGACCTTCAGTCACTGCAAATGAACTCCAGATGCATGCAGCACTTTGTACATTTGGCTTTATGTGGGTATTAGGGAATCGAATCCAGGTAGTTTACAAGGAGAGAGAGAGAATAAATGGATACAACAAGGCCTCTAGCCACTGCAAAGGAACTTCAGATGAATGTGCCACTTTGTGCATCTGGCTTTGTATGGGTACTTGGAAACTGAACCTGGGTCACTAGCCTCTTTAGGCCAGCACCTTAACTGCTGAGCCATCTCTCCCGCCCTCAGAGCTCCTCTTCCTGAGGCTCTGGCATCCTGCAGAACTGCCACAGTCCCACCTCAGTGGAGGCTCTGGGCCCTAGGGATGCTGCCCCAGTGGCCAGGCAGAGAGCTGGAGCCCATCTCTGGACATCCGTCAAATAGACAATTTTCTGCTAAGTAGCCTCTTCTGGAGTCAGCTAAGTACAACTGGGCTGTTTCTCAGCAACACCTGTATTCCCACGGAAGCAGCAATCTTCTTCAAATTGCTCATGGAAATTCCTTCTGCTACATTTTTACAGGATTATTATTATTACAACTTAGCATTGACATAACATTTTATGCTTGCAGTGTGTATTATCATTGGCACATTAGCTATTATTAGGGAGAGCCAAACAGACGCACAAGGCAGTGTCTATTTCCATCTTTGTGTGAGGCCAGTGGAATAAGGGTAATTTGGGAGTGCAGGTAAGCTAGAGCTGCTATTATAATGGCTTACGTGTGAGTCTGGAGGCACAACTGGCAGCAGGAGACTCAGGAAAAAAATCCTCTGTCCCTCCCCCAGCATAGCTCTTCTAATGAAGAAGTCTGCGACAGGCAGGCCTGTGAGCTGTGGCTGGCTCCTGACACCGGTGAGAATCACACTGAGTCTTTCACTTTGCCAATTCTGTTGTCAGCCCCTGATATCTCCCCCAACCAGCCCCATTTTCCTCAGAGGAAAGTAAGCAAAGAGGCATGCTCACTTGTCCCAACCTCAAGTGAAGTGTGTCACCTATAATATTAGAAGACGAAAACGAGGGGTGACTGGCAAACCTGGCTGAGGGCTGCTCTCGGATGGCTCAGAGGCTGGGGCTCTCAACCCCAGTCAGCCTGACCTCAGAGGTTCCCAGGAAGGAGGGCTTGAGGAGCAGTTAGTGAGAACAGCTCCTCCCACAATGCATAGAAGACTACTGGCTGTGAGCTGAGAGCTGGGGAAGGCTCTTTCATAAAGCAGGTAGGACTGGGCTGGGCCTCCAGTCGGGCTTCTGGGGTGAGAGGCTGAATTGGAGTGGGAGTGTATGGTGGCATGGTGGAAACTGACTTAACAAGCACCCTGTGCTCCAGGAGAAAGTACCCAGGCTGATGGACAAATCAGTGGGGGAAGGGAGGGCCTGGATGGCAGGCCCAGCAGTGTGGTTGTTCCCCGTCCATGCTCATGTTCACCCTCCTTTCTGATTAGATTCTAGCTGTCCTTTAACTGCCAACTCTTGTTTTGCTCTCCAAGCCTCAGACTGCTTTCTTTTCCATATTCTGAAGGCTTTTGCTAGACCAAGATGACAAAAGGACAGTTTTTCAGTATCCTGGCCCCAATGTCCCTTCCACCACTGCTAGGCTTCAGCAGCATTTGGTCTTGTCCAAAGACAGAACCTTTACATGACCTTTGTTCTCCTGAAGATCAAAACACCACGTCTCCTTGTCAGCCTGCAGCTGCTTCCTTCCCTTTTAACAAATGATCATTTCTAATTTTCTTCAGGAACGCTCCCCTTCTGAAAGCACTGCTGATAGAATTTAGGAACAAGGCAGCTTTCTTTTGCAGATCATCAGTTTAGGGGCACAGACCCAAAGAACATAGATGCCACCCTGCCCTAGTGAGACTGCAAAAGAACTTCTGTCACACTCATCAAGGTGGAAGGAAGGAGCAATTTCCTGACTCTTCCTCCTTAACTTTTCATGGTGTTTCCCCACCCACCCTTTTGGAGTCTATGTTCTTCTCCTGGGCCCATCAACCAATCAAGGTCCTTCATATGCATTTGAACTTGCTATTGAGACTTATCCCAATTGTTTTCCTAATTGATAAAAAAAATACCTGATCCAAGTTTCCATGAATTTCCCTGGGTTTTCCCTCTCTGGACCCTTCCCAAGCCCTCCCAACTGGGAGGGGAAAACCACTCTTAGCTTAGGAGCTTTTCTTCCCTCATATTTCAATTCTCATATCAGTCTTTCATAATTCACCTTTCTTCATGTCTATGATTTTCAATATTTTAAAAAAATATAGACAATTATAGAAAAGAACTTTAAAATCACTAGCTTCTCGGTGGCTTAGAGAGTTCTAAACTCAACCGAGCCCAGGCTCACAACCCCGTAACACTCTCCCTTTTCCTGGTGCCATGCATGTGTGCAAAGTAAAAATCACAATATGCTTTTCCAAATATGTACAGTCTATCAGCTCGCTGTGCCTCCTGCAGTTTCCCTGTGTGTCTTAGGGAGCCTGGTCTAGCTGCACCTGCTTCCATCAAAAGACCCTCCCTGACTCAATTCTAACTGGAGGCTCTCTTCCTTCCTCCTCCTGTGGAAATGTTAAGTATTGATTTATTGTAAGTGTTAATTGCTTGGGAGCTAAACTTCTCTTTGTCCAGCAACAGACTGTAAACCACAGAGGGGAAACTTTCCAGAAAGAGGCCCACTGAGAGATAGAAAGAGAAAATAATTTAGACTAAAATAGGGGTTGCCCTTAACAATGATCAGGATTACCTGGCCACTGAGTTGACTGCTAAGTACGTTTTTAAACACCATGTATGTTGTTTTGAAACTTTATGAAACTGCACAATTGCCACATACTTAGTTTTGAATTTTCCCCTTGTACCCGCTTCTTTGTGTTGATCACAGCCGCAACATTCCATGTCTTCTTCTGGAAACCACAGCTTTGCTTGCTAGCCATGCCTTATTGCCTTAACTGTAAGATGAAAATACAAACTCAGCTCAAGGCCAGAGCTTCTGAGAGAGATCTCACACCAGGTTAATAAACTCCTCTGCTTCCACTCATACTGGCATTGGCGCCATCTCTTCAGAGGTACGTCTGCAACACTCCCAATACAGCTGAGAACTCTCACTTTGGCATGGCATACTCTTACTTCCTAATGCTTTCTTCGTAACTTTCATATTTGGCATTTGATTTCTTTGAGTCTCTCCTAATATCTTCTGTTAGGGAAAGGACTCACTTCTCTGCATCCTTCTTGGCTTCGCTGCCTTCAACTGTGTTTTCTTATGGTTCCTTTAACCCCTCTGCCTGTTTCACTCTGAATGATACATGCTGCCTCTGCTGGATGGTACTGAGTGAATGTTTTCATAAATCCTCCAGACTAGCTCCTCAAAACACATTCTTCTGATCTACTAGATGCTGTGTAGCATTTCTTTTCTCTGCAGCTGCATTTCTGCTATGGCTGGCTTGTGGCTTGTGGACTCTCACCCAGTGGAGTCCAGATTGGGTCTGGGAAACTGATCACACCTGACCCCATCTCTGCCACAGGAAATGAGTCCCCTTCCTGTGCAAGCTCTCTCCCAAGATCATTCACTGGCTGCTGACTCATTTCTTGTTGGCAAATGTCTGGGCATCCTGCTTCCCTGTCTTAACACTGATGGAAGAAAATATCCTGGCTGCTCTCCTAGAGCCCCAGAAAGGCAGAGGCCTTGGCCTTGGCTCATGATATGTTTTTCTGTGCCAGGCCACCCTGCTTCTCCAGTTAACCAGAGGGTACTCTGAATGTACCTAGTGCAGACCTGGATGGGCATTTCTCCATCTAAGTCTTTCTTTCATCCTTTATTGCCTCTGTCTATTACTTCCTACCCATTATACATTTTTATCTTTCAGCTATGTTTTATATTAATCTCATAGTTCATTATCTTACCTTAACATTTTTTTGTTCCTGCTCTCCTGCTATTCCTGAAAGCCATTAGTCCTCATGCTTCTGGTCCATTTCCATCCTCTGTGCCTCAGAATCACCTGGTGAGTGCTTTCATAACAGATGCCTGGACATTAACCCACAGTGCTGGTGTTTGTATAACGTTCCCCGGTGTGTGTGGCTCAGGCTGGAACTGCTCCCTTGTACCTTCAGTTACTGTTCACAGCCTCAAGTCTCCTCTCACAGCCTCATCGAGGGACCTCGAAGTATGAGCTCTATGCCATTGCTTTTAAGAATGGTGAGGCTTAGAGAAGGGAGACCATTTGCCAAGTTGCACTAAAGACAATATTAAGGTGCATCTAGAAGCCTCCGACTTGGTCTGCCTCAGCTATTTCTCCACCGTTCAGCACTTCAATGCTCTCCATGGGGACACCAGTCCTCATTCACCCTTCTCTTCCAGAGCTGCCTATTCCTTTGGCCACCCAAGTGAACTTTTCTTCAAAACAGCCTCCAGGTGAGTAGGGAGTTCTCAGGCCCAGAAAGAGGGAAGTATTTAAGAAGGAAGTGAATGGCAGATTTTCTGAACACTTGGTATTTCATACTGATGGCTCCAGTTCACATTCTGTCACCAGATACATCTTCTTATGATGTCTTTACATCCTGAAGTGTGGACACCACACTAATTACTGCTTTGGGAAACTCAGTATCTATCTCTTCTGAGTCCTTGGGCAAGGAAAGTGGCATGTGTTTTATAAACTACCCAGAAGGTTAAATTATAGCAATTTTCCCACGGGAGAGAGTTGCTCAGATATTAACACCTTCTTCCATCTTAGCATGATAACCTTCCTCACACCCCACAAAACCCAGGTGTCTCTCTGCTCATTAAAATGATCTGTTCTGAATTTCTGGTAAGTATAATTTTTCAGGCAGCAATCGCAACTCCTCACAAAGCCTCTACTAGGCCGAAGCACCGGTTTGGCACTATTAATCACATACTAAATGCTTTTAAATAGCTCTACCTTTTTCTAATGGAGAAATAGAGCTGTTTGGGCAAGTTTATGAGGTGACCTTGATTAAATTAAAGAGGTCAGGAATGGAACAGTCTTCAAGCCCATATTCAATTATTTTTAAAAAATGGCTTCCTTCCAATTAAGCAGAAATTAGCATGAAATATTTTGTTTCTGAAAGGTTAAAAGAATTCCTCTGAGAAGCCAGTTCTCTTGTTACTAGATTTTTACTGAACATGAGAAAGAAAGTGCTGTGGATAGTTTTATATAAAGTTCTTTGTTAACATGGTGCTGATGATCTGGCATCAATTATCATATTCCTTAGGAGCCTAAATGTTATATAGAGGGGCAAAAAAGTCCAATTTAAATGTTAATTTCTATTTCAAAAGCCTGAGGATCTTGCAACTTTCATTTAGAAAAATTATCAAATCAAAATATATTTTTCATATGCAGTAATTTCAACCTAGTTCTAGTTTCAAAAATTACCTTATTTAATTCTTTCCTGTTCATTCTTTTAGCTTCATTCCTTCCTACACTTCCCCATGGTTTAATGACCTGAAAGCACACCTCATTCTTCCTGATACAAAGAGTTGTCAATGGAATCCATGATATATAATTAAGGAAGCAGAATTCCACAGAGGAGAGGAGGTCAGGCCTACGCAGTGGTCTGGGGATCACCCGGTGCTTTGAGGAGCAGTAGACTGAGGGGAACACGAGGCATGCTGCTCTGAACCCCACACTGCTGCTTCTGTCCGCCTCCATGCCAAGCTGACTTGAGGCAAGGCAGATAAGAAAAGGGGCTTTGATGCCAGATATGAACTGTCAGGCTCTAGACAAATGATGGAATCGCCATGAGCTCTCGGGATCCTTATTTGAAAAATATGCTCAATACTGTGAAGTTTAAATGGATCCCAGATCTTTCTTTCACTTTATGGCTCCAAATGACTTCAAGGGCACAACAAACAGACTGTATGTACCCAGGATCCCATGCTACTCCAGGGGAAAAAAGAACTGATGAGGGCTGTGAGGACTTACTTAGCTTTAAAAGACTTTCTTACTTTTTATCTTAATCTGGTGCTGGGCAACAAAGGATATGGTCCATCCACAGCATAAGAATTCAGTAAATTTTAATTTACTTTGTTTAAATTTATCACTGCTTTGTGTTAAGTCAGTGCCTAAGATAATTCACAGAGGCAAAGAGCTAAGGAAAGAGAAATGGATGGCTTTAGGAATTACAAACTATACTAGAAAAATCTTCTCTGCAGGGAGATAATGGATTGGTACATCACTAAAAGAATGAAATTACTCATTTCCGAAATACTTGACAACCATATGTTATTGATTTAGATGAGCCTGATAATTTCCAATTACAATACTCAATAATATCCAATACCAACTTTTTGTATTTATTCAGCAATGCAGTTGATTATTATTGGGAGTAACAAAATTCAATATTTTAAAAATTATATTTAGAATATTTCAGGGGAGAAGAGACCTTATTTCCAAGCACTCTTCCAGACCAAAGCTTCCCTGGCTCTGGGAATTGCAATAAGATTGATATTACTATACATGTTCCTCCTCAGACTTTTATGGTGAAGATATATTGAGAGGCATATTTCATAAAGAAAAGCCCTGGGAACAGGGAAGCAGGGAGAGGTACCTCAATAAGTCTTGAAATTAGATGTTGAGTCAATACACCTATGATCTTGTAGACTCTCCCAGGCCCTGGGTGTACAGAAATGGACTGGGAAATCAAAGGACTGATCTGTAGCTTAGATCATTTCAGACCAGCCATTAAGTATGTGTCTGTGCTTCAAGGAGTGTTCTTGGTTTTCTCTTTTTCACTCTGGAGAGTTAGGTAATAGAAAACATGGGTTGTGACAGTGTGTGACATGCACTGCTCGTTCCCCACAGGCTCTACCTCTTCTAAGCATTTCCCTTTCTTGCATAAAGCTAGATAGCAAACCCTCTTTACGGAAATAACTATCATTCAACTAGAAAATGGGGGTGGAGAAATGGCTTAGTGGTTAAGGGATTTGCCTGCAAGCCAGAAGGACCAGAGTTTTCGATTCCCCAGTGCCCACGAAAAGCCAGATGCATGTGTCTGGAGTTCGTTTGCAGTGGCTAGAGGCCCTGGTGCTCTCTCTCTCTCTCTCTCTCTCTCTCTCTCTCTCTCTCTCTCTCTCTCTCTCTCTGTCTCCCTCTCTCTGTCTCCCTCTCTCAAAAATAAATTAATAAATTAAATCAACTAGAAAAGGGATCATGCCAAATTCCCAAGTGTTTTTTTTAAAGCTGGCATTTTTGCTGGAATGGACTGACGGCTTTTTTAGGATCACTGCCTATATTGAAGCAAATCTTTCTAGGCAGCAGAAAATACAGAGCATGATAAGAAGACTGAGCATGAGCCCATTTGCTTTGTCTGGATTAGCATTTTAAGGTGGTAAGCATTTCCAATCATCTTCGCCTCTCAAGGGCATCATGCTTTCATATACAGTGGGTGTTCAAATCCTTGCTTACTTTTACCTGGGTCCTAACTCTTAGGGTGAATGTAAGGCACTGAGCGTGAATTTGGAGTCCTTTTCCCAAATTCTGGAATTTCCCCTTAGTCGCCTTTGGTAAATTATACAAATCCTCTGCATGGTGCTGGCGCTGCTCTTTCCTACTTGTGAACAGAGAGGAGACTTCTACATTCCCAGTCTTCCCTGCATCTAAAGAGATTGCATCTCTCTATGGGCAAGAAATCAATATTTCTGCCTGGCTTTGACAACTTAGATTATTTCTTGATCTGTGTTTAAAAGTTATATAAATAGGAGGAAACTATAGCATATGTGATCTGGGAAGGAAAGCATGTTAAGTTAAAGGTGAAATCCTCAGATTTAAAACAAGAAAAGGAATTCAATAAACTTCTGTAATCTAATACTAATTTGTACTTTTGTTTAAAATTCATCACACAGATTGGAAAAGGTCAAGTGGTAATATTTGACTAACATTATTTTACCACAGATTCTCCTAGATAATTTTGTCATATTTTATTTGTACACATTGTGTTATATTTCATTATTCATTTTATGTTTCTATATTATATATATATATATATTATTAAAATAACATATCTATTTAGGATATTTTTGAACTCTACAAAATACAAAGAACAAAAATCACCTGTAATCACATCTTTCAGAGAGATGCCCTCTGAATATTTTACCTATTTACTTACAGAGCTTTCTCTAGGTCATTTAGCAAATGTTTCCTCATGCCATTGGTAGTCTTCTAATTTGATAACAGACACACCATTAATCAACCATCATCACTCCAGTGCTAGATATTTAAATGTTTCTGAGGTAATTCTGGGAAGTGAAAATGTACACACTGTTAAGCTTTGATGGCCCACATGACGGAGGCAGAAACCCCAGGCTTCTGGTACATGGTAGCTATAGAAGTCAGGGTGGGCTCTCAGGGGAACCTGCATACCCTGCCTCAAGCACAATACTTAACAGACAATGGCTTGCAATTATTGCCCCAGAAATGTTTTCCTCCACTTTTCTGTGAGTTATTGTCATCTAAATAAAAATATCCTTCTTTAGCAACTTCCCAGGCAGTTTCACATGTGTGTAGAACGTGGAAAAAAGTTGAGTACTTGTCTGGTCCGATTACAAGTCTACTCCATCATCAACAAGAGTCTCTAAGCCATTTCAGTATGGGAGAGTTTGCTCTAATAATAATTTTTATATTTCCAGGACTTCTTAGCACAGAAACATTATATAAAAGCCAGTGGAATTTCTGACAAAGGAAGAAAATTTCTACCCTTAATTTCCTTTTCTAGTAGTTAGTTACTAAATTTTTTTTGTAAGGTGAAGAGAGAGAGAGAGAGAGAGAGAGAGAGAGAGAGAGAGGGAGAGAGAGAGAGGTAAAAAGAATATGAGAATGAGAAGGAATGGGTATGCCAGAACTTTTTGCCACTCAAGTGAACTCCAGATGCATGCACTACTTTGTGCATCTGGATTTACATGGGTACTAGGGAAAACCTGGGCCATTAGGCTTTGTAAGCAAGTGCCTTTAACCACTGAGCCATCTCTCCAGCCTCCTTTTCTATTAGTGGTCAAGTTATGGTATCTTTACGACACAAGCTGTGTTTGGATGAACAGTGGTGCTCCACACTAGAGGAGAATGAGGACAATGGTACTCATCAGCAGTACATTGCAGCACTGCAAACCAGTGACAGCATGTTTTAATATGGGCTGATATTGATACTTTTAGCCAATGGCCTACTTTAACATTATTATAGTCACAGTTCACGATTTTAGATGAAAAGATAAAGAAGAAAATCAATAGATACTATCTTTCTGCTACCAACTGGCCTACATACCTATAACTTCTCAGCCATGCTCACATTTAATGGTAGTGGAAAGGCCAGCCTGTAGTCATCCTTGAAGATCCTCAGCCTCACTTTCCAAAGGTCATGAGCAAGAGCCAATGATCCAAAAAGTCACATACTCTTCTGCTTTATACTTTGTTTAATTGACAAATAAAAAGTCTGTATGGGCTGGAGATATGGCTTAATGGGTAAAGGTGATTTCCATGCAAGCATGAAAACCTGAGTTAAAATCCCCAGAATCCATGAAAAAGCCAAATGCAGTTCTGTGTGTATAATTCCAGCGCATCTATGGTAAGAAGGGAGGCAGAAATAGAATAGTTCCCAGAAGCTCATGGGTCACGTAGCCTGGCATATGGCACAGGGAACAAGAAGAGATCCTGCCACAAACCAATACCTATGGTTTCCTCTGTCTTCCACATGCACCCTGTGGCATGCATGTACCTGTCATCATACACAGGAACACACACACACACACACACACACACACACACAGTTTTTTTTAAAAAGTTTGTCATATGAGAAGGTCTTTCTGAAACCAAAATCATGCTACTGAATTATAAACAATACAGAGAAATATTTGGACAGTTAAGCTATATAGAAGAAAAAGTAAAAATCACAGCATTCTTCTGTAATGTTATAACTAACAGCTGTGTTTGCTTCTTTCAACAGTCTTAGTCACTTGACATTTTTTAGATGACTGGGTTTTATTTTGATGAGGAAAATAATTATTAATTAAAATGTCATCTGCTATTTGAAGTGAGGGCGGTAAGCTAGCCTATGACAGTATCTTCTGTGAGCACCTGACAGAACAGAGCGACAGTGGGAAGGATAGCCCCTTTTCATACTCAGAACTTCCTACTTACTATTTACAAACTAAAAGTGAAATTTAGGAATTAATTTTACTATGGCCATCTGTTCATATGTTTAAGAAAAATAATAAAAATCAAAAACTCACCCAGAATCTAGTATCTAAACTCCTTCAGAAGGATTCTGACTTGTTTTTTCCAGAAGTTGTGCAAAG
Organism: Zapus hudsonius; assembly: GCA_004024765.1. Classification (NCBI taxonomy): domain Eukaryota; kingdom Metazoa; phylum Chordata; class Mammalia; order Rodentia; family Dipodidae; genus Zapus; species Zapus hudsonius. The sequence continues at coordinate 35,666 of PVHP010007821.1, forward strand.
CACACTTAAATTCCAACAACACTCTGTTAAATTTGCTCAAATGTGAGCTGAAAACATATTTTAACATCCTGTCAAAATGCGATGCTAAGAGTGTGTTGATAAAATGACACTAAAGTAAATGTAAATTTAGACTGTGGTTACAAGTGGCTGCCTGGCTCTGGGAGGTGTTAGGTTGCTATAGTATTTCCCATAGCAACTTTGTGTCTCATTACATAAATATTCCCTGAGTGTCCTCAGAGCCTGCTAAGGAAGCAAGACCTAAGTCGATTCCCCTGTGTGGTCTTGCCTGGAGCCTTACCAGATCAAAATGAAGGAGTTGGTGGTATTTCTGGCAATTGAGAAGCATCGGGGCTCTGAGGGTTGTACACAGCTGGTAGTGCTGTGGCCCTGGCTGCACCCTGGCCCTTTGCCTGAACCCTTCCCAGTCAAGCCCTCCATTCTCTGTCTTTCCCTGATGATTGGCTATGAGCATCCTCATTCTCTCTCTTGGCCTGCCAGCTGCTAGAGCTCTCTTCCATCAGGTTCAAGGAGCTCACAGCACTAGGCAAAATCCCACAGCCTACAAGAGCTGGAGAGTGCTCTGCAAGTGCACCTGGGAAAATGAGCTGGATGACACACAGGAGACGCCACAGCTCCAGGCTCACAGTGAGCAGGTGTGGATGGCCTCAAGAACCTCATAGCTAGGGCGCAACTGAATTTGAAGAAGTGCAGCTTTGGTCTCCTAAAGAGATCATTTTTACAGGACATACATGGTTATTGGAAGTGTGTTAATGTGAGAAACGAAACATCAGGAGTCTGGCATTGCTAGGTGCTACAGAACAGTGAGCTCATAAAAGGGGCTGAGCTTAAAGACAAGTTAGCTTGAAAATGTAAATTTACAACCAGATAAACACATTTGGTTGGGCAGCAGGAGGGCTTTCATTAAAAAGGAATCCTCTGCTACAGGATCAACTTAATAGCATCTGTCCCCATGGATTTAAAAGGTAAAGCAATTTACAAGACAAAATGTTTTCTATATTTTGCAGAAGCATGTCCATTATGGCAAGGGAATAATAACTATTCATAAAAATCAGGAACCTGAAAAATCAGCACCAAATAAGTGTTTATTTGAATTCCTTTGGTAAGATTTGCAAGATTGAGAAAAGCAAAACAAATAAGAAACCAGAAGTAACCACACCAAACTAAAGCAGAAAATCTTGGTTCTCCTTGCAAATGAAAGTGTTCTGTAAGAGTGCAGGAAGCAGCTCCTGAGGCAGCCTGGCAGGTTTCTGTCATGCTCTCTAAGCCATATTAGTTCACTTCATAGTTCCTTGTGTGGCGCTTGTTCCCAGGAGATGCTAAGTTGTGGTTGAAAAGAAAGTTGTTGCCTTTCATTCAGTGATCCTTGCTGTACACATACCACCGCTCCATGTCTCAGGCTGTCTGTCATATATTGGGAAACAACTGGTCCCTCCAGGCTGGCACTTCACAGTGATGTCACTGCTGTACTTGAACTTGAACCCTGGCAGATGGCCTCCAACTGAACCCCCAGTTTCCACATTGGAATGTTCCTATTCTGTTAAGCTCTGAGCCACTGCAGTCCCACAAGGAAGCCATCTTCAATTGGCTCTCAAAGTGTCTGGGTCTGGCACCTGGTAACCCTCTTCGGGGCCTGGCTGGTATGAGCCCACAGTGAGCCTCTTCTGAGGCTTGGACATTGATTGGAAACTTCCTGCAGGGCACCTTTTAGGGTTCCTGACAAGTACTGCATACAGGAAATACATAACCAAAGATAGTTCTGGAGCTCACAGAAACTAAGAAGACAGCCAAAGAGAACCATATTATTGTTTTTAGCCTAAAGCATCCAGTCACATATAAAACTATTCAGATTGAATACTACTAATTTCAACTAAACTTAATTAAGTTCCTAGTTTGACTTGGCTGGCTGAACGATTTGAGAAATCCTTATATAACGTCTTAGTGAAAATTTTTTTTCTTCAAAAAACAAACAAACAAAACAAAACAAAAAACCCTGTACCTCTGTTGTGAATTTCTATGGAAAATTGACAACTCAGAAGATATTTCATTATTAAAAAAGCATTTGCTCCTGTGAAGAGCTCAAAGTTTAAGTGAGGTGGAATTAAATCCAAGAGCATTCGTTTGTGTAGTATGGACTAGTTTAAAGGTTGTCAATTAAGTAAGGCTGTTTTAATTTCACTCTTCTAAAATCTGTATTCCACTGAACACTCATCAAACATTGAGTGGAAAACATAAAGTAGGTAGTGATGTTCAAGTCGGTTTTTACTAGATTGAATTTACTGACTTTAGGTTTGTTATTGGTCATTGTACCTTTTATTAACATCAGATGCTTATTTTCTTCAAAAGGTATTACATACCCTAGAGGGCAGGGGCAGCATGTCTAACCTTTCCATATGAATCCACAAAGCCTGCAACATGACAGAGTGCTCTACAAATGCGTGTTGGTAATTAAATGATCCCTATTCAGCATGTGACACTGAGTTTTACAAAAGTTCTACATTTTGAGAGCATATATATGCATGTGTGGTGTGCATGCTATATTCACATGTGTGTGTGTGCACCCTGCACTTAGGTGCATGTGGAAGCCAGAGGTTATGCCTGGTGTCTTCCTTGACCACTTTCCACTTTATTTACCGAGGCAGAGGCTCTCATTTGTCCCAGAGCTCGCCAATTCGGCTAGTCATGCCCACCAGCATTTAGACTGGTGTTGAGGACCAGAATTCTGGTTCTGACACTTTAACCCCTGGGCCATCTCCCCAACCCCAAGTTCTAAACATTTTGGTGAAAAGAGTCATTCTTATTTGAACATACTTCTTAATATATGCCATTTAAATAAATTTGAGCCAGAGCAAATAATCTCAGTGTTCCCATCTTCTTCTTGAAGGAAAGTCGACAACACACATCCAGATGCAGGAAAATATGCTATTGAAGTCACAGACTTCTTTCACTGGGCAGAGGCCAGGGTTGTGCTGGAGGGTGAGCAAGACAGTTGGAAGGGTGAATCCTTATTCTATACTTGGCGTTAGCCGTAGACTCAGAAGCACCTTGGACACATTGCTCCAGTCATTATTATGTTGTGCCACACCAAGCCTGCTAATCTGGACAGGCTGCTTCTTTTCTTCCTTGTGCACATCTGCCCTACCCCCATGGTCAACTAGACAGGAAGGAGGACGGGAGGGAAAAGAGGATAGAGGAACAAGGAAGGGAGAGAGACTGGGTAAGGGGATGCAGAAGGAAGAACAGATCCAGATTTAAAGTGGCTTCATTCCATGAGGAGGTCTGCAGACTAAGCAGAAATACATTCACATTTTTATCAAAACTTATCTTCGCAGGCTTTAGAGCAGGATGCTGGTCATCTTGAATGGATGCTTTGATGAATCAGTCAGGGGTTTTCAACTCGATGACAAAATTCATTTCCCTTTTCATCACTATCTTAGTTTTACTCCACAAAACTCCTTTTCCCTCTTAAGATCAACCGATGAGGAAATATGAACCACCTACTGAGAATTATATCATGGTTCGAATAGTATCAGAATTTTAGCCAGAGATGTATTGCAGGTCATTTTTTTTTTGTAGCAAAAGTAAAAATACAATTAAATATTCTTTAATTTTTTTATTTATCTAGTGGAGAGAGAAGAGAAAGTATGTGTGTAGGGGGTGGGCATACCAGGGCCTCCTGCCACTACAAACTCCAGATACATGCGCCACTTTGTGCATCTGGCTTTATGTGGACACTGGGAAATTGAACCCAGGCCATTAGGCTTTGCAAGCAAGTACTTTTAACCCCTGAGGCATCTCTCCAGCCCACAATTAAATACTCTTTAACCAGAAAAGCAGAGATAAATTGAGATATTTTGGTTGTTAAAAAATTAAACCCACGGTATAAGTCCTTACATAATAAATTGTGCCTTTTCTCTATGAAGTAATTTCTCTCTGTCTCCCTGGAAATAAACCCTGCAGAGAAACTTTTGTCCTAGTGGGGAGATAACGAGACAATCTGGCGCTCTGAGGAGTGTGGCCCAACCATGCCCTTCTGACATAGGTTCTCTAACAGATTTGCTTCCTAGAATTGCCAAGAACTTCTGGCTGGATATTTCCCTAGGAGGTCTGGGGCAAAACTGCTGTTTCAGCAGAGTAAGCAGGGGCTCTTAGAGGGCAGAAATTCTACTTCTGCTCTTGCACTTGACAATTCCCATCAGTGCAGCAGGGACCAGATCTCTTTAAAAGTGAGTGATGGGGCAGGTGTTTCCTTCCAGCTATGGGCCTCTGTTCCTATCCTATCCTTCCTCCCTTATTTTAAGCCCTTAGCAGAATTTTCCCTGTGGTTTAGTCCAAAGACCAGATGGGAATTCTTGCTGTCAGGCCATGTCCATGAATGCCCACGGCAGAAAGGAAAACAACTACCTGCCTTTCGCAGGGCTCAGGGCCCAGCAGAATAAAAATGGCTAGTTGCTTCCCTTCCCTTTAAACAGCCCTGTGCTCTCTGCCGGAACCACATGCCACGTCCTCTGGGCCAGCTCACTTGAAAAAGTACGAAAAGAACTTTGAACTGCTTGTGCCAGGCACTTGAACCTCAGTTCTTTCATCTCTCTCTTCATACATGGAAGACAGTGTGTACTGTGTTTGCTAGTTAATTCCACTGACCAAGAAACACTCCTCATCCACCCCCCACACAAGCTGTATCCCTTGATGTCTCCAGTCTGACTAAAAAACTATCTTCCAAGGGGGGGTGGAATCGGGTTAACTCCTAGGCTGTTCTCAAGCCCCTACCCCATGGACTGATACAGACTGCCCACGAAGGAAGAAATCCAACTGACCAGGGACAGGGAAGAGGGAAATAGGGGAAGTGGAGACATCAAAGCATTATTCCCTTATTAAGTATATCTAACTATGGATAATAAAATAATAATAAAAAAGGGAAAAACATTTTATACCAAGGTGAAAAAAAAACTATCTTCCTTGCTTGTTTAAACTCTATGAAAGAACTTTCATATAATTCAAGGAGAAAGTTTTAATCAGCATCTTAGACGAGACAAATTATATAATATAGGTTCTCTTGAAGCTTCTCTCTTAAAAACTCAAGGAGTGATGCACCTTATTTGGAACTGAGCAGGGGGGGGGGCTTTTGATAACAGGATAGATGAACTAAAATTTATTGGGAAAAAAGTCTAATTTTCCAGCATGTTGGCACAGAGGCTAGAAAGCTTCTTTAGGGATTAAACAATTCCTAAGTAAGAAGCACAAAGAGTGAAATCCAATTTGATCTGCTATACTCTGGAAGAGGATTTTTATGGGAACAGGCAAGTATCCCTGAAGAAAGTGTAATAGCCCCAGATCTACATATGAAGAAACAACTGGAGCAATTTAAATCACTATGTTCATCAGAAAGAGGTTCAAGTTCTATTAATAAAATATAGTCACTCAAAGATGAAGGTTTAGTATAATGCAAATAAAAGTGAGTTATAGGGCCATTTCCCTATACTTTCCCCCGTCTAAAATTCAGTGCTCATTATAGCTCCTGGGGACCTGGCAGTTGTCAGCATTACCTGATTCATCCACTCTCATTTTTTTGGTTGGGCTGTCACAGTTCTCGTCATCAGACATTTCCATTTCTTCCTCACGGCGGATTCCCATGAGCTGCTCACTTTGAGCGTTCCGGAGCTCCTGAAAGCATAGGATACATGAAGGTCAAAGTCATGGCCACACTTTATCAAACAGTCTCCTCATGGTCTGTGGGTATATCATGACTGCATATGAAAATTTAGAATCTAAAGCGTTTACTCAAATCACTTCCCCTAGTCAAGAATGAAGTTCTGAGGGGTTGGAGGAGAAGAAAGGCCAAAAGCTTTGAGGTCAGACTTGACATAAGCTCTCCAATGATTAGTTAGGAGCTCTTTGGTAAGTTATTTAATCTCACTTGAGTCCCAGTCTCTTCATTTATGAGAAATGAAATCATAATATCTACCCAGAAGGGCTGCTGTAAGATTACCTGGTTGACCCACTCCATGGCTGGTGCAGAGCAGGCACCATAGCTGCTGCTGCTGACATGGGCATTCAAGTATAGCACCAGCCATGTGAGGACTTAGGGACCTTTTTTTATATCCACTTGTTCAGTTTGCTCACTGGAATGGTGTGGAGTTACTGATTTTGAGTATGAAATGAGTTAATGCATGTAAAGACATTAGCATCATTTGGTGTGACCACTATTTTCACATAAACAAGTGTCCTTCATTGGGTGTACACGCACCAGTCTGTGGGATTTACCCACAAATGCACACTAGATATCCACAAGTTAAAACAGATATTTTCTCATTGCATAATGTTTACAATTTTGTGGCGATGGTGGCTTCAATACCACATTTACAGTCATAGGTCTTAGGACAGCATCCTGACTCTTGCACTGACTGAGACATGGAATTCTCTGCCTCTCCCTCACTCTCTGTTCACTGATAAAGAGAATGATATTAACACAAGGCTGCTTGAATGCAATAGTGTATTGGAAACCCACTGTAAAAGGTAAAGAGTTATCTATTTCTTACTACTGTGCCTAAACCAGGGCATTGTAATTGTTTATATTAAATAGTTACATCATTTTATACCAAGTTGTATTTGTGAATACTTATGCATTGTTCTTTTATATGTGCTGTTCTCAAAAAAAGAACACTTAAAACAGAAAAAAAATCCATTATTCTTTCCATCTTTTAAAATGGAGGTCTCTAAATAAAACACAAAAAGTTAAATAATCATATTCTATAAATAACAATAAGCTGAATGCCTCTCCTAGTTGCTCACTCAATGGTGGACACCCGCCACTCTGTTTGTACATCTTTCTGGGCTTACTGCAGCATGATGAGCTGGAAATAACCTGTTGATGGCAGCATCCCAATGAGGACCCAAAGGTCCTCTCTGTTTGTAGGAATCACCTTTGTGAAGGGCAGGAACTAGGAAGGCAGAGAGGCAGTCTAGGAAGGTAGGAAGTAACAGGACAGCTCTGAGAGGACACTGGAAGGGCAGATCATTGGACCATGCTGCCCAGAAAAAGAGATGGCAATTCGCCTACTGAAACATGATCAGGTTTGGTGCCACAAATTTACAGGTGGTGAGCTGCTAATTTTTCTATTGACAAAAAGCCTAAATTCCCATAGAGGTGGTTTGAAAAATATTTGAAACAAGGAAAAGTCAGATGTAAAGAACAAATGAGGCCGAACGGGCCTGTTGTTTAGTTCTGCAATTAATGACAAACTGTCATATGACAGTTGTTTTGTGGGGAAGGTGGCAGAAAGAGGAAACATTGGAGGGAGGAGAACTAGGTGTTTCTACAAGGTGCCTGTGGTTCAGCAGTAAATCACTAGTACATGCTAATGAATCTGCAGAAGTGTTGCAGATAATTAACAGATGCCATGCATGGCAATGTGGGAAAACCCAAGCCAATTATCAAGCTTATATGCAACTGAGAAATCATCTACAATGTTAAATTACCAACCGGTATTTAATCAATTAAGCAACATGTAGAAGAGAAAAATCAAAGGTAATTGAAGAGTTCCCTTTTCTAATGTGTCCCAAAAGACCCTTATAGGAGGACCTCTGAGGAGGAAGTCCCATCCTCCCCTCTGGAGAATCCTTCAACCCTCAGGTAACCAGCAGAGAGAGCTGGCAGGCTTCCTTAGACCCAGGTGGGAAGCTTGGCAAGTCTTGCTCCAGAACCAGTAGGGGTGGGTGAGATGGACAGGGATAAGGGAAGGGCAAGAAGCTCGTGTTTACTGACAGTCACACACTAAGAATGGCCTTCTTCTTATGTCTAGTAGAGTTTTCAATTTAGTTAAGTCATGTTTGATTTTTTAATATGAGTTTAAAAAATTCATAGTCTCAAGATGACCAAATCGGAATCACAGTCGACAGATTCCAATTTCCTGGCACTCATGCTTATATTGCATCTTAAGTACAGGGCTCCTTTTTCCTCCTAAAAATCAACTTTGACTTGGGTCTCAACTCAGTGTCAAGGAGAACATTAATAAAGTGCCCTTCCTTTCTTTGGAGACCTCAGAAAATTAGAGAAGTCCTACCTCGTTCTTACAGTCCTATAGAGGAACAGAACTGTATCAGTTACCAACCACCTTCTTAGGCACCATTGAACACAACTTAAAAATGCCCTTAGCAACAACGCACTAGCGTTTAAGTGTCACATTACTGTGGAGTTATTCCGTAGCCACCATAATAACAGTGACAATAAAGAACCCATTTGGTATTCATGTGGATATTGCATCTAGTGCCATTGTATTCAACTGTAATTTAGCATTAGTTAATGGGCACTTAAAGTGCTACACAAATGATTGATGTCACAGTACTTTGTGGTTCCTCAAACTCTTCATAAAACACTTATTTTACAAGTGTAAGCCAAAATCATTGGATAAATAAACCTTACCTTCTATAAGTTTGTGAATTTTTTTTATTGTCCATAATGAGTTACAATATTTAGTGGGCAAACAATGAGTTATTATCCCCAATTCCCCACTACCCACCCTCCCCAACCCACTGGATAACCTCCTCCATGGGTCGTCTGGATCAGTCCTTATAACGGGAAGTTTGTGATTTTTGAAAGGGGGAGTATCTTTTGGAGAACTTTAATATTAACATGCTAGAAATGAAGAGGCATCGAAACGAAAAACATTCTCTCATTAAAAAAAAAAGAATCAAAGGAAGATAGTATACTTACTTTTAAATTACAGGTTCAAAGCGTACACTACACTGTGGAGTCAAAAATAACAGCTGGATGACCAATGACTAATGACATCTTTTGTTCTATCTAGGTAGCAAGGAAGGTTCTGGACTCTTTCCTTGGGAGTAGATACTCACTTTACACATGCATTGATGCTCAAGAATGGACTCGGCTAGCCCCTGATGAGGTGTGCTCTGGGGAGAGGCGTGACAACCTCACGGCTAGCACAGGGGACTAAGGGATGGTTTGTGTGAGGACATGGATAGGAAGGCATACTTGCCATTTCAAGCCCAAAGAGCAAACTGTCATCATCACATAGAACACACACACACACAAAAAAAATGGTACTTAAAAACCAGTTTTCCACATTGGCTTACACTTTTCCTCAATGTAATTTTAGAAAAGTATCTTGGCTTATTTCTGAATGAACTATGAATGGGAAAAGATTCTTTTCTCCCTAATAAGGGAGGAAAAAAATGTTCTAAGTGTGAGGCCAGCTGCTTCTCTGGACAGGGAAGAAATCAGAGCTGGGTTTGGAGGCGCAATGGCAGAAGGACTGCTCATTGTAACAAGACCATCATGGCTGTAGCCACACTATTCTCTGCCAATCCAGCTGTGTGATGGTGGTAGAAAGGAAATAATAAAATCACCAACCTCAGAGTGCTTTCGCCAAATGTCTATGTTCTTGCGCTGAGCTTTCGAGAAATGGTCCCAAGCTTTTTGTCTGGTAGAAGCGTTGAAAACGGCCACAATCTGCTCAACTTTGGTGAACAAGGAAGTCAAACAAGACAAGTAATTTATGTTGTGATCACTATAGGGAAGCAAAGCAAAGACACTAGGAGTCTATGGATGATGTCGCAACAGAAACAACATCATCGATATCCATCCAATCTGTGCCTTCTGTACTTACATTTAGCAAGGTTGGGATGGCTCCCTTCAAGTCTCTCTCCTTAACTTTAAAGGTTAAAACAAATTCTAAACATGGTTTGGGGGGAAAAGTCATGGGCATCTACTCCTAAGCATTCTTTAGCTCTTGTCTACAAATTTACAAATGTGATCTGGTAGCTCTATACGCCTACATCTAGATTTACACACATACCCTGGCATTGTTACAAATAAAGTATGTAATAAACTTGTGGCTGGCTAGGGGATTAGAAGTGAAGTCAGGGTGGAGTGTCTGTGGCTTGAAAGTGCTAAACACGCACAATTTCTTCTGTGGCCTCCATCTCAGAGATTCAAAAGCAGACCAAAGGGGGCCTCTAGGAGGCACTAGGAGCCACCATCTCCACATGAAGACACACTGAAGCTCACCTGAGCAGCAGCAGTGGCATCACAGTCTACCACAATCACCCCTTCTTCCCCTGTTATTTCATTATCTTCATAAGCATCCCTTCGAGCTTTCAAACCACTTAGTTTTAATATTATCACCTTGACATCACTGAGCACCTTTGTTGCTTTCAGGAATTGGGCAACTGGTATGATAAATGTTGAAGGGTTGTGAACAAATCCATATAGAGTAAGGGAAGGAATCCCAGTAGGAGGTATGAGTGTGGGACCAACCGACTGTAGACTCAGACTTATTTAAATTGTGGTTGATATGGTAAGCATGGGATTGAGAACACTAGAGCACTGAATTAATCATATGATTAAACCTGAACTGCTAAATTTACTTAGGAGGGCACAGTTAAGATTAGATTCCCAATGGCTGCCAACACTCTATAACATAATCTTTCCTGATTCCCGAGTCTCTATTATAAAAAGGATATCAATTCTCCAGATATTTAGGTGTTCAAAGAATGCCACGAGCAATAGAACAATCTCCACAGAAGAACAACAGTGCCGTTGTTTTAAAAGCTAGCACACAAAATCAACCAGCTTATGACAAAGCAGAGGGAAGCAAACTCACATTCCAGTCTTACAACCCTGTGACCATCCTATAACGCTAATAACTACTTCTCAGTCTACAAGTCATTTTCACAAGGGGCTTTTAGGCTTACTATTTTCTACCTCAGGAAACTTCCAGTATAAAGCTCTGTATTTATCAAACCCTGTCATCACACTATACTATGAATCTGTATCACTCAATTTTAACAGGAAGATTTCCCATCAGCTTGGCTCATGCTCCTTGTGTTCATGTCTCGTCCTATCCCAGCCTCACTTGGAGAAATTAGCGTCCAGATTAGTCACTTTGAGTTGTAAGAAGTGCTGATCTTCATGAATTTTTTTCATCCCCCAAATTGCAGCATGGCTGGAAGGGGGAAAACCTGTGCAGCTCAACCACCCAGGCTTTCTGTTTGCTTTGGATCAACCAAAGCAGGCAGCAGGCAGCTCACATGAGCTCATCTGAAAGGGCTGGTGAGAGTAATGGGCTTCACTGCTTTAAGAGAAGAGCTCTTTGATTGGTATCAATTAGAAGAGGAAGAGCAAGAATGTCCAGAGTATTGGGGTGGTAAAAACCAAAATTCTGTTGCAGAGAAAGTTCTTCACAAAAAAAATTAAAAATACAATGAAGATTAAATACTGTATCTTCATAAATGAGGGTGGTGGGGAGCATAACAACATGGAAGAATGCAGTGGGGAAACACTTCGAAGCAAGACTCTGGCCTACTCTGGTACAGGCTAATGGTGAAACCAGTCTGCTCAAATATGAGCATGCTATGGAGAGTCCCTGTTTGAGTGCCTTAGATTTTTAGAATACCTGATTACCATATTTGAGGTCATAAACTCATTAATTGATTCATTCAACAAACATCTGGGATCATATCAAGTACCAGGCCCTTGATTGCCAGAAATGTATAATTCAGATAAGATTCTTACTTTTGATGTGATCAAAGTCTTGGAGAGAAGGCAAAAGCAAGTAGATAATTAGTTTGTAAGAGAGAAGTATGAATGGTCACTTTTGGACAATATAAAGTAGAAAGTAACCAAGTAGGCAGATTAGAAAATGGATTGTGCTATGAAGAAGATGACATTTTGCCAGACCTTAGCTGGCTGCCTTTTCTAGGCAGAAGTGGTGAAAGAAATTTACATGAAAGCAGCTGGTGGGGTGGGCTAAGGTCAGAAGAGAAGATGAGGAAGGACTGTGTGTAGGGTTGGGGGAGAAGGTTTAATTCCAGGTTGTGAACTTGGTACTATCGGTCAGGAGACAGTCCCCTTTAAGGGGCCTGAATTAAAGTAGATGAAGGGTGTAGTGAGCAGTCATCTGTAAACAAGTAGTGACAGGACAAGGGGCCTACCTGCTATGTGAATGCAAGGAGGAAGGAGGCCGCCCAGGATGGCTCAAGCTTGGAAGAACATAAGGGACTCAGAGAACACAATCTGAGAAGGAACGTGTTCTGGGACACAACGAACTTAAGAGTGGCCGAAGGTCACTGGAATGAAGCTAAATATGAACAGTGTTCAGAAAAAAAGTCAGAATTCTAAGAGATATGCCTAAACTTTTCTGGGCCATTCTCAATTCCTTGTAATGATACTCTTTTCAATATGGAAATTAATTAAAAGCCAAATAAATGTGATTTAATTTAATCTTTTTCTTATAAGGTTTTATAGTTTCTCCAACATCCTCACAGATCCAAAAGGCAGAAAAAAATATGGTGCAAATCAGCTGCCCTTAGAAAATACTGTTTATTTCTTTCCTGCAGAGACTCCTCCCTGAGCCAGACATTTATGATATATTTTTATCTTATGAACGAAAGCTCTCAGGCTCACAAATGAGCCTGACAATAGAACATGGCTTCATCATCATGGGAAAGTCACTTCAAATAGTGTGTATAATGACTGTGATTCAAAGACACCATAGTTTCCAAATGTGGAGTCAGAATGACACTGGTACTGATGTCACAGGTAAAGACCATATACTATTACTGTCTCCCTGGGGCACTAAAAAGACAGCCATGAATTACACCAGCACTTGCTACTTCTCTAGTTCAATTCATACTGCCCATTCTGTGCACAGCAAAGCCCCAGGTAATTACTAACTAAATGATAACCTACATGCTACTCAGAGAAAAGGGTAAATAGAAGGCAGGAGAGTATTGGCATTTATTCAAAAAAGCAGCTTCTAAAAAGTTGTGCTGTGGGCAGAACAAATTCTGATCCACACCCTACCCAATACCTCCCTCAACTTAGAAGTCTACAGGCTAGACGATCCCAGGGGATTCTCTATCACTGTAGAAGATTAACAGAAGGGAAACCTCCTCCCTGTTAACTAGATGACAGAAAGCTAGTAAAAGCTATGGCTGCATGAAGCCCTATGGGAGAGAGAAATTATCAATAGTGGTGAACAGCAGTGGACCTTGCAAGCCTTGAGACCATCCAGCCAGGCCAAGTAAACCACTAGGGCAATAGTGGCATGTCTTGTGGGGAAACCAATTGCTCTCTAACTGGACTGGAGGTCCTGCTCCATGGGAGGAAAAACATGCCTGATACTGAAGACCTAGTCAAAACCCTATAGTCTGGAGGTCATGAGCCCTAAGGGAGTAACACCTGCTATTGTATGGCTAAATGCATATATTATGCCCACCAAACTGCCTTATGAACACTTTTTTTAAAAAGAGCATCCCCAAAGAATAATGCTACTCTCACTTTTGGCTAGAGAAGCTTCTCTTTTTCAGATAGCAGTGACCATTGGGATAATGCAAAAGACATCACAGTGCTGAGAAGAAATGACAGTGTTCAGCACTGGGACATCTCTATCACACCTCCAGAGGCTCAGGGTCTATGGCGGAGGAGGTGGCAGAAAGATTTTAAGAGCCGAAGGAAGGGTAAGATTGCTTACAATGCAAGTTTCCAGATACAACATGGCCTTGATGTTCATGATTTTGCAGATGTCTGATAATACCTACACATAATGAAAGGAAAAGATGATGACACCAAAACAAAACAGAGACCAATTGAGAGGGGGAAGAAATATGGATAGGGTGGGAGGGGGAAGGGAATAATAATGGTTTATGGTTTATAATTATGGAAGCTGTCAACAAAAAGTTCTTCATACCAAGAAACTCTCCCCTAGCCCCATTCTAGGTATTGTGTCTAAATTAGGCTGACTGAGAATCATGAGAAAATGTAAAGTGATCAATTCTTCAAAAGTCTGCACAAGCACCTAGTATGTCCAGCAGGCTTATATGAACAGAGGGGAAAGATGCACCCAGTTTTAATGAACCTGCCAATTACTCTGTATGGCTGTGGATCCCTACTTGTGATTGCTCATAACCTTATGCATGTGAACTTGTGGAGAAATATCCAGATACACAACACACACACACATGTACATACTCCTCAAAATTAAAAAAAAAAAACTCTCCAAGACTAAATAATTTAATAACTTCTTTTGTACTTCCTCCTATCCCAAAATATTTGTTTGGGGATTTACTGAGTGCAGATCACAGTTCTTTCTTGGTAGAACAACTTTATTAACTATTTTGAGAAGCACTTGTTGGGGGAAACTTAAAACAGGACAAACCGTTACACAGAATCTGAAAACATTTAAACACGATTCTTGGGAAAATGTAGGGCACCTGGGGCAAATCTCAGATTCCTCAGCTGTGCCAGGACCACATGTTAGGAGCATGGAGGAGAGAAATATTGGAAGAATTGAAATAGAAAGTCTAGGCTCCTCCCAAGAACACAGGCATAGTCCCTTCTCTTTCACAGTCCTTGTACCTAAAAAAAGGTCTTAAATCCATTTAATGTCCCAAATATCTAGAGTAACTGATTACATTCTTCCAGGCAGTAGGCACCTTAAAGAAATCTTGCAAGCCTAATTTTTGTTTTTAATGCATTTGGGCTTGGGATGGAGTCATAACTCTGTAGGGTTCAGAGGATTTTTCCCCCTTTAAGGGATAACATTTTTCCTAATCCTCTGTGAATAGCTTAGAAGAGATTTTTCAAAAGCATATATGAAATGAAATAGTTGACCTCTCCACCTAGTGTCTATCCTTTGTCTTTAAGTAAGAAAAGCTGAGTGGGGGTGATTATCTGTGAGAAGGGACAAAAGAAAGGAGACTTAGAGGTAGTACTGAACCTAGATGACAGAACTGCTAACCAGGAATTCTGTAGGTGAGTTCACTCTCAGAACACTCAGGGAGGCACAACAGAGCCTAAAGGAGAGTGGTAAGCGCTGGCCACACAGGAGTGGAAGCATTTTGTCTGAGGCCGGAATTCCCAATTCCCATGAATTCACTCTATGCTGGGGCCTGAGCACAGGAGCCTTCTAGTCACCTGGTAAGAGGCCCAGTCAGACTCAGTCTTGAAGGAGGCCTGACTTGGAATTTCAAGATCAGTAAGAACAGGGTATTTAGTGTTTTTTTTTTTTTTTCTTGAGAGGCCATGATAGAGCCTCAGGTGACATTATTACCCTGTTAAACTTGACCCTAAAATGCCAGCCTTAAATTTACTTCTTTCTGACCTCCTGACTAGCTGAGGCTAGGCATTTGGGATTGGGATGTAGATAAGAAAAAGAGAAAAATGCTGAGCACATTATTAAAAGAGGAAGGAGATGATTGAGGCAAATTGTAAGCATGCAAGAAATGGTCATATTTTTAAAATAAATAGAACAATATTAGGCAGAGAGTGGTTTATAAAGGTCTCCACAAATCTGAGCACATACCAGAGAACTGCAGATACCCTATTAATGCTTATGTTTTGGAAAGTAACTAAACAAAAATGCATCAGTTTAAAATTTCTATAGTTCCTTAGGATATATTTATAAGATATTTTAAATCTATCAAGTTTCCTACCTATTTTACCACTATTGACCCACAAAAAAGTAATGCATGTACATAAGAAGCAAAAAGTAAGACTTCCTATCCAGGTTCTCTCTTCAAAAACAATGATACTAACAGATTATAAAATGTCCACCCAGAGAAAAAGTCATACAATGCATGCTATGTGTTTTTCTAGCCCTTACTTTCACACCCACACACAGTACCACACTGTTCTGTTCCTTGCACTGCACCTTTCCCTTAATATATCTCAGATGTTATTTAAATGTACCATGAGGGTGCCATCAACACTGTCAGCTAGAGCTTTGACACCCTTTTATAAATATTATTATAAAAACTTCTTAACAGTAAAAGAGGCAAGAAAAATAGGAGAATCTGAATTTTTAATTTTGAAAGCTATTGCCAAATTTTTGTACAATTTATGCCGACTAAATGTTTTTTCAGATGGTATCCCTCCTCTTGGCCAACACTGGGGAATCAGATTTAAATTTTGCTTTTCTTCATAGACAAAACAAGGGAACCAAATGTCCACTCTAGCAATATCTATATTTATAGTTTGCACTATAAATAAGCCAAGTAATTCCAGGCTTTGCCAACTGCCTTTCCTCAGTAGCTCATACATTGTTGTGATGTTCCTAACATCCTTGGACAGAACTGGTTTCTGAGAATATTTTGTTCCTTATGACCCTCAAAACAGTGACCTTGATTTCCTCTGGGTCTTTATACTAGCTTCAGTAATGATGCCATAGAAACCATCCAATAGTAATAGGCTATTTTCTGTGACATAACATTATGTTTGATAATTGTAAACAGTAGTATTCTGAGTGGGTTTCCTGAACCAGCATGTCAGGCATCACCTGGGAACTCACTAAAAATGCAAATGTTCCAACTATAGATACACCAAATCAGAAAAGTGGTGTGTGTATCCAACTATGCATTTACAAGCTCTCAGAGTGGTTCTGATGCATGCTGAAATCTGACAATCTCTGATTTAAAACATTATCTCATATATCTATACCCATATAGGCCAAAAATGTCATGAGCACTGAGGTATATAATGTGCCCGACATTGTACTAGATGCTAGTCCTTCAGCTGCTCAAAGCCTGGGAGGAGATAGTCCCACACTTGATTGAATCACCATATGAGAAGGGCTGCAATGTGTTCCAAGGCAGAGTGGAAAGGCTTCAAAGGGCCTGTGGGCTGAAACTTTTGGGTAAGTAGAACTTTCCAATGCAAAGAAGCCAAACCTTTGAGGTTATGATGGGGCAGGAAGCTGTGATGGCTCCCTCCAAAACTTTGCTGACCAATCTGAACCATAGTGCAGAAGAATCGGTATCTGGAACAAGGGCCCTACTTGTTTGTATCTATGGCTGGCAGTGACTTTTCTGTGTGAGTCTCAGGTATCCTGGCTTTTGACTGAAATCCATTCTGACTTTTTGTTAAAAGTAGCCTTGTTCAGTAATAAGACTCTGCAGAGGAAACTGAAGGAGACAGGGCTGAGGGACTGCTATTAGGACTATAACCCTGGCTGGGCTGTGTGAGAGAGAAGGCAGGCAAGGTAGAGAAACCCAGGCTCTTCAAGTTTCAGCTCCCTGGTTGTAGGACCTGAACACAGCCTCTCTTCTTTTGAATCCCAAAGCAAAGGGAGCTGACCTAGGCAATCCCACATCTGCTCTCTAGCCCTGGGAGTCTCTGGGCCACGGATTGGCAAACTGTTCTACAAAGGAACAGATAATAAATATTTATGGTTGTGTGGGTCCTGTAACTGCCCACTCTGTGCAGACTTGAGTGGTTTGCTTCCTTTAATAGATCTCCAGTCTAGTCGTGGCTACTAGTGTGCTAGCTTCCCTAAGGTGTGTCTTTCCTGAGTTTTGGTGCTTTATGGATTATCATGTACCATGTTAACTCTTGATGTCTAGCCTCCAATATAGTTCTTAATTGTTTGGAAGTGTAAGACTTAATTTCTCTCTCCCATTTTGGTATCATTAATTTGTTTATGTTAACACCATTTTTTTTTTCCTCAGAGCTGTATATTTTTTGGTGAGATGGAAGGGTACACTAAGTTGTGCCTGGCTCCTAGCATCCTCAAACAGTTCTGGTACCCTGAGAAATAGAAATTATCCTGCGCTCACCCTTGATTTGGAAGCTTTCATAAAGCACTGTTTTCTTTGAACATTTATTGCCTGAGACCAAAAAGGATAGGGAGTTTTCTTAGTGGAGATAATTTTTCTAGCATCTAATACATTGGCAAATAGAGCTATAAGCATGATTTTGAGGAGAAATAGAAAACCTGTCGAGTTGCTGAAGCAGTTATGGGGTTTTTCTTCCCATGGATGAACTATAGCAATGGCTTCTACAGGCATGGGAAAACATTTTAACACTTCATAAAATTCTTTTTCGACAGCAGGAGACATAGGAACCAAATTTCCCTCGGTGGAAATAAGAAAACATTCAGCTGAGATGTGCCTGAGAAGTAAGTGATTTCAGGGAGAGCTTTTTAGGCAGAAGAAATGTGGGTGAGGACACCAATCTGATTATAAGGGGGATCACGGGATACACAGAGATCAGAAAGCCACATATTTCACTCTGGCATTTAGCATACAACCTGACACTTAACCAGGCCCCAGTAAATATTTGTGGAATGAGTTTAATCACTCATTCAAACAGCTGAGGCTTTATGATGTGAGCTGAGAAGACAGATGAGGACTCAACAGAGGAGATGTCAGCTGCTGCACAGCCATCTCTGACAGTGATTTTGACCAGATTTGGCATCTGCAGGGTTCCAAGCACATGCTCTGAGGGTTGGACGTGCCTTCTGGTTCTCAGTGCTGCCCACAGAGGCAACCTGATAGCTCAGGACCTGACCTGGCAGGATATACGGAAGGAGGACTGCCTGCTCCTCTCTTCCATCATCACCTCATGGTGGGTCCTGCCAACCACCTGGCATTTAGATATCCAGAAATGCTGAAAGATCTAAAATATTTATATGGTAAGGACTAAGGGATCTTTAGAGTACCCTAGGGGATTATTTGGGCAAATCACCGAGAGAGAAGAAACTTTCCTTAAGAAAAAAGAAAAGAGAAACAGCAGGGTTGGGTAGATGGCTCGGTGAATAAAAAGCTTCCTATACAAGTGTAAGTGAGGATCTGGGGTCAGATGCCCATAACCCACATAAAGCCAGATGCATTCATTAGCCCAGTATCTGTAATCCCAGTGCTCCTATGGTGAGGTGGGAAGCAGAAACAGGAGCATCTCCTAGAAGTGGACGCACCATCTAACCTAATGAACACAGTGGTGAACACAGAGAGAGACCCTTCCTCAAATAAGATAGATGGACAGTAATGGCCAATATGCAAGGTTGGTCTCTGACCTTTGTACTGATACTACAGAATGTGTGAGCCTGCATTACACACAAACACCCATGAATGTATGCATGTGCATGCATGTGTGTGTGTGTGTGTGTGTGTGTGTGCAAATTCAAAGAGAAGAGTATCTATGGATCGTATCTCTTGCTACAGGAAAGGAAATGAAGTGCATGGGGGAAGCAGAGAGTTGAATAGACAGCTAAGGGCTGCAGAGCACAGGAGGTGGGGGATGGCTGTGAGTGCTACCAGATGAAGCTTGACCAGCAGTGGGTTCTGATTCTGGCACTGAGAGGAAGGAGTCTTCTGGGCAAGGAAGTAGCACAGCACTGTTTGGAGGAGGGGAAGAAAGGGGTTCGGAAGGCAAACACTTCTTTTTCTCACCAGATAGCAGCAACTATATTAGATGTGATGCCACCACACCTCTTCAATGCTTCCTATAAACTATGATTTACAGTTATAATAATAAAATGCTATGATCATCTTCATTTAAAAATCTAAACAGAGATCCAAAATTGTGAATATTTGTTAACCTACACTGATCTCACTCTCTGATGGAGATTGTGTTTGTATCTTTCAGGATGCAGCGAGAGTGCTGGGGCTCATCTAACCCTACCAACTGACCGTAGGCTGATAGCTGAGATTCTGGCAAGAGAGGGGACACCACAGTCATACAATGGAGGATCCAAATGGAACTCCGCAGAGAATGACGAGATGAACAAGGAGCCCACAGCCACAGCCATTAAATCAACACAGGATTAGCCAGTGGAACAGAAACCAACGATTTTCGACACAAAGACCCCTAAACTCACAACCTTAAAGCAAACTTACTACTCATCCACCACGACTCAGGGAACTGTGCGGAAGAGGGGGCGGAAAGATTGTGAGAGCCGTGGTGGGGGAGACTATCCAGAGGTAC